>JANZLX010000007.1:6870424-6881634 GCA_025531955.1 Erythroxylum orinocense | reverse complement strand
ATAATTTATCAACAAATCTAATTTCACTAAATCCCTTCATTTAATAATCATAACCTACACAATAAAATCCTCAATTTGTTCCAACCAATTAAAAATTCTAAAATTAAACCTAAAAAATAATTTAAACATGCCTTACAATACTTTAAACATACTTAATGCGAATCGGGGCCCAACAAGAGATATGGAGTTTGAAAACTAACAAGAGATTCAAAGTGAATGGTTATTGCCTGAAGTCGTATTATGAAGGCTTCATTGATGCTAGAAGACACAAATGACGTCACTTGATGAGAGCAACATGGAGTTGAGCCAACGATAATAAACAAAGGCACTGCTTAGGAGGCAACCAATGGGAAGTTGATTTCTTTTTAGTTACATTCTATCATTTTCTATTTTTGTTAAATGCTCCATTTCTTGCATTTGACATTACAACAGGGAAAATGTAAATTTTAAGTGTGTTAATAGGCATGTTAGTTTTTATAAATGCTTTCAGGCGTAATTGTTGCTTATGTGGCTTCTTAGGCAATTTCAAAATCAAACAAACAAACAAATATTTTCTCTTTTTTATTGCTTTTAAGACTATATAGTCATAATTATAGAGTGAATTGACTAGAAGAATCCATGGCAACTTAACATGTACTTTTACTTTTGTGATTAGTTAACATGTAATATCTTTAAAAGAGTAGTGACTAGTGGTAGACACTAGCCAGTGAGATTTTGAGCCTTTATAAATTGACACATCCATATCAGTCTCACTGTATTTTGTTTATATGTGACCTTTACGACATGAACATCCAGACTTTGCTTTAATTTTCTATTCAAGACCACATTTTTATTACATGCATAAATATGGAAATGATATAGGCATTCTTGTTTCATAAGCTGCATTAACTAAATATCTTACTTATTTATATGATTTTCCTTTTAATAAGCTCCTTTGAGCTTTATTTTTCTTTTCTTTTGTGCTAACCATATTATATGCTTTAAACTGAATCAAATGTTCGACCCAAGCCTTAAAGCTATTGGAGCATTTGTTAATTATTGATGATTGTGGATGTTCAAAAGTATAATTATGGTGGTGTGCATATTTGTGGGATGGTTATTATTGTTGGGACATCATTTTACCATGTCGATGTAGCTTCTTTCAATTTTTATTAAAGAAAAAGAAATTTTTTTGAATAAAAGTATCAAAGAGGAATCACATTTGTTTTGAAAAGTTGTTAATTATTGGTTTCTCCTCCTAAAGTTATATTGGATGGGTGATTTGAGTATGTTGCAAAAGAGGTAGATGTTGTTTGGAACAATCACTCCTTATAGTTTCAATGTATTGTTATCAATGATTTTTACGAGTGATTCCTTCTAATTGGTGTGAGAGCTTGAATTTGAGCTGTCAAATATAATTATTGCGTTCATCACAACTAGTGGTACCCAATTTTGAATGAATGTTAGCTTGTGTGCTTGATGTTTCATTAAGTGTTACTTTTACTTCACTAGCTTAACAGCTTTTATGCTACATTACCTAAAATATATCTCACCTTACCCTTTCGCACATTACAACCCTAGAAAAGTCCTTTGATTTATGATTATGCATATGACTCTTAGTGGTGGAGAAATGAAATGATATGCAAAGTTGTGGAATGTCATGATCATGAATGGTGTTTGAGTATACCTATGTATCTATCTTAACTCAACCTCCAGATTGTTCAGTTTTTAAGGGTGATGAATATTGATTACTCATGAGTGGAAGTGTTGAATGTTGAGTTCTTGCTATAGTTTTTGAAAGTTATTCATCTTTGCTTATGATTGTCTATTCTTGGGAAATATGGAAAATGAGTAAGTGTTTTTAGTTTGTGACTTTGATTTTGATGATTTGCTCAAGGACGGTTAAAAACTAAGTGTGGGGGAACTTGATGTGTGTTTAATTGTTAATTCATTTATGATTTGAAATGCTTAAGACACTCACTTTAGTTCATATTTGATTTCAGGTATGATTTGGAAGCATAATAGCTAAAGTGAGCCCAAAGCATAGTTATTGAGCCATCTTCTTGAGATTCAGGCACAATTGGCTTCATGGAGCAAGAAGTAGAAGGATTAAAATGAAGAGATAAACAAATACCATAAGATCTGAAGACATGCAAGGTCATGGCCATGAAATGTGTCTCACGATCATGACAAATTAGTCATGGCCATGAGATCTATGTCACACCCATGAAAATTTTGTCATAGGTGTGACATGGCACTATGGCTCATGGTTATGAGCTGCCTTTGGAGGCTAGTCACAACTATGACACTAAAAATGACGCCCGTTACTTTTTTCTAGCTCGCCTGAAAACCTAGTTTTTGCTATAAATACATTAGGTTGATAACAGAGACATTTTTAGACTTCATTTTCTTGGTTTCGGGAACAAAAAAGATGACAGAGAGTTAATCTTGTAGATCTATAGAGAAGATGGAGGGCCAAACTTCTCAACACTAGTTCGAAGGTGAAATTGACGTCCGAGTCATGGTTAAGCACATCCTTTCATTATTTAATAATGAATCTCTCTTCATGGATTGTTTAGGTTATCCTAAGTTTATAGATTTGAGTTTTCATGTATGAACTATCATTATTCTCATTATTGTAGGTTGTTTATGTATAAACCCACTGCTAAAATTGTTAATACAATTCGTAATTGTTATGTTGAGATTCCTTTGTGGCAACTAATGGTTTCAAATCATTAGGGATAACCTAACTTAGGTTAAATGATCCAAGTGTATGTGGTTATTGCTTTTATTGGTCTGTTTTCCATTTCGTAATGTGATTGCTCAATTAAATCTAGAGACCATGTTCTAGGTTATTCAGTAGCTAGGTTTAATTAAAGAGCTTATCTTGATTAAATACGACCTAAGGGAAAATCAGGATTAACAGAGCTTGTTGTTAGTTTATGATTAATAGTCCTAAAAGATGTGAAAACATTATAACAATGAAATGTGTTCAATTATTTGCAGGTCGAGATTGATCCTAGAATCAGGTTTTACACATATTCATCACTCTTATCATCTTTGATTGTTTTTGATAAATTGCTTGCATTAGTTTAATTTTCAATTTGTTTTCTTGATTGCATCATCTCAAAACCCCTTTTTATTTCCTTTGCATTGATGATTTTCATTATGAGAATTAACCGAACGTTCCCTGTAGATACGATCCTAACTCACCATAGCTACAATTTTTTACTGTATAAAGTTGGGTAAATTTTGCAGTGCACTCAACACACGCTGTCAATTTCACATGGTATGAAGGTAACATCACCCCTTGCATTAGAGTATAGAAGATTTCACTAGTATTAAATGGATGTTAACAACATTGGATAAGGCAAAAATTCTTTTCCTATTTGGGGGATACTAGTTCTCTTTACCTCCTACCATTATTTTTCATTGTTTTTACATATTTTGTACATTAAGGACTATGTATAACTTAAGCATGAGAGAGGGGCTTAGTAGTTAAGCATATAAATTTTGTTATAATTAGCTTAATAATGGATAATTTGGAAATTTTTTAAAGAGGATGTTGACCAAGATGATTCATTATGAGTTTGGTTATGATTATGATTTGATTTGTTTAGGCAAATAGTCATAAGTTTCAATGATTAACTTGATTTCAGTTTA
The DNA here is from genome assembly GCA_025531955.1 of Erythroxylum orinocense. Taxonomy (NCBI): domain Eukaryota; kingdom Viridiplantae; phylum Streptophyta; class Magnoliopsida; order Malpighiales; family Erythroxylaceae; genus Erythroxylum; species Erythroxylum orinocense. Next base: position 6,877,992 of record JANZLX010000007.1, on the reverse strand, counting down.
GTTCACTAATTTTGAGAACAAATACTAAATTTGCATTATAATACTTTGTGTATAATTTGTATATACATTGACTTGACTGTGAATTGCAACTGGAAGTATTGTTGGTAAATTTGTGTTTCTGTATAGGTTAGATAGCTTGGTAAGGATGCTTGGTAGGAAGGTTGTATAGGAAATGCTAATTGTGATTGCTGACAAGAATTAGATTACAAGGAATGTTGTAGGTTCTATTGGCTCTCCATTTGGTTGTCAAGAGATTCATATGTAGGAATCTCTCGTTCTGTATATAACTTTTTATATATGTATAAAGCTTTTCTGATTTACTAAAAAAAAGAAAAAAAGTAATATGTAAATAAACGAGCGTAAATAATTTCACTCCACTAGCTTTGTACTAGTAAGATGATCGAATTTAAAGAGCAGTACTCATATCCATTTGAGATAGTGACTAGGTTGAGTAACCGGGGATATTTATCATAAGGTATTTACTCTCGCGTTAAAAGCTCAAGTGACTTTTCAAACAAGCTTTTAAATGCCCTTATATTGCTTAAATTTAGCGTTTTGTTTTTAATAAGGGGATATGAAAAAATGTTTAAGGATTTTAGCATTTTTCTTATATATGTTCACTTTATGAACTTTTGCAAATTAGATGAACAATAGAGAATCTTGATATATATCTTTGATTTGTTTAATTTTTTTAGGCAGATATTTCTTACTAAGTTAAGAATAATGAAATTCATTTGTTAGAGGGCAAGCAAATGCTTAAGTATGGGGAAGTTTGATAAGTGCTTAATTGTTCACATTTTAGGTTTACTTGTAGTGCATTTTGCTTGTTTATTTGAGTACTTTTATTATTTTTTATATATTTTTGTTTATATTGTGCTTTTAGGTTGTAATTCACTAATTTGGAGCAAAAAGAACAAACTGGAACAAGTTTAGAGAATTTCAAGTTGTTTTGACTAAGTTATAAAAATGATGAAAATCAACATGATTAATGGACAACTCATGGTGACTCATATGCCCATATTGATGGTAACATGCCCATGTTGGCATGCTATATGCAAAATAATTGGTAACACAATCTTAGGGAGTTACACAAATTTTGTATATATGCTCATGTCATGTGGACACACTTGTGTTCATATCCATGTTTACATTTTAAATCCTATTCATTTTGAATTCAAGAGTCGTATGATTTCTAATCAACACAACGTTCACACATGCCCATGTTGGTGACCGATTACCATTCAGAAAATCCTATTCATTTTGAATTCGAGAGTCATATGATTTCTAATCAACACAACGTTCACACATGCCCATGTTGGTGACCGATTACCATCCAGAAGACTAATTTTTGAACTATAAAAGGCAAAATTAAGAGGAAAAAGGAAAGGAGAGGCTCAGGAAGCACAAATTGACAACCTAGGAAAATGAAGAGCATAAAGAACAAGGAAACACATTTAGAGTGGATTTCCATAAATCTAAAGTAGATTTCTTGAAGATTAAAAAAGGATTTCAACATGTTTATTTTAGTTTTTTATTTTTCCTTTAGTTTTGATGTTATGTCTTCTATGATTAGGATCTACACCTTTATTAGTACTAGGATTAGAAGAACCCCAAGATAGGCCTCCTAGTAAGTTTATGTTAATTTAATTCATTCTTTAGTTTTATAGAGATTTAATTATGTGTTCTTAATTATTCTTGAGTTAATATTGCTAACAAGTTGATTCATGTGTGATTTCATGCAATTGAGATGTAAAAATCTTTCAAATTAATAGATCCAATATAATTGCAAAGAGTTGCATGCAAACTTAAAGATAGGTAGATATAAATTTTCTGAATTATGATCAAACCTAATAGTAACATTTATTAATCGATTGATACAACTCTATGGGATTTAATTTAGAGGGTGATTTAAATTAGTCTAACCTAGGATTAGACGTTGATAATATTGAAAAAGGCATTTGCATAATTCAGGAATTTCTATGATCTAATAAACTATATATTAAATTGATTAATAAAATCATGATTTCATAAAAAGTCCAAAAGGGGATTCGAATTCTTGATAATACTATCTTTTTTATTGTTTTTCCGTTTAACTTTTGTTCTAGTTTGTCAATTATGCTGATTTATTTTAGTTTATTATTTTCAATCTTAATTTGATTATCATAAATATTATAATTTGTTAAACTAGATAATAGAAAGATGGTAAGTATTATAGTCTTCGTAGAATTCACCCATACTCGCCAACGTTAGCTACAACTATACCGTACACTTGCAGTTAAATTAAGCGAAAATATAATTTCATTTATAAAATAAATATGCTTATTTATGTCTAGAAAGATAATGATGCGCACTTTAGCATATAAGGCGATGATATATGATATCTTGATATATTAAGAAATTAATTAAACTAAATATTAATATTAATATCTAGGATTATAAAAAAGAATAAAGTTCAATCGCAAAAGTTATTGTTTTTAATTTTTATTCTAATTTCAATAAAAAAATTTATTGAAAACTCTGAAATCTATGGTATGACTTTTTGATTTACACCTTTATGATGTATGCATGTTACTTTGCTTTGCGTTAATCTCTCTATCTGAGGTTTTTTTGCCCCTACTTTTGAGGTTGATCAGTGAAGTTTGTATTTGAACTTGGGTTTTCTCTGTAATCTATCCGTGATTTTTTTTTTGTTTAGTCCACATGGTTTTAGCAGTCCGTTGGTAGAACATAAAAGTGGAATCTTTCTTGCTATTTTTACTTTTGACTTGTGTATGTGGGGATCTGTTTCCAGGTAGTTGTGATTTTTTCCCTCTTCTTTGCTCTTATGGGTTGGGCTCAAATCTGTGTTCTGAAAGTCTTTCCGTGTTGTATGTCGGATAATTTGTTTTGGAATATGATTTCTGGTATGCATTCCCATCATGGGTTAAGGATGTGAGAGTACCATTTATGTTCGTTTTCTTTATGTCTCTAAGAATGACGGAATTATCCAGGAACGGTGATCTAATTCTGTGTCTTTTAGATAACTTCTTGTTATTCTATGAATTGGATGTGAGTGCTAGAAAACCTGGCAAAATGCGAATTTTACCTTCACCTTACTAGCAACTATTAGAGGAATTCTACAAAATATAAGCTTGTAAAAAGCTTCGTTCCTATGGAATTGTGAATATGGTTATCTAGTCTAAAAGATTGATAATGTCAGGTGACTTCTAGCCTGGAAAGCTTTTCCATATTTTGAAAGACGGCGGATTCAATTCACAAAAAGATGCTGAGTAATTATTAATGGATGAGAAAATTTTGAGGGTCACTATCTATTTAGGACTGGAAGCTTTGAATTTACAGGATTTTCTGTCCTTTCCTTCTCTTAACTATTATTGTGGTAGATTTTTGTATAGAAACTATTTGAAAGTTATGCTTGCAACCGTGTTTAGCATTGTGATTCATTTGTATTAAGGCTGTATACAAATGATGAACTTAAGTGATGAACTTAAGTTTCCAACTGGTTCCTTCTCTATGTCCTATGCTTTCCTGCAGTTTTGTGAGAAATAAATGGGTTTTGTTGAATTGCAGCCATCTATCTGGGATTCATCAGCATTGCTGCAAGTTGATAAAATGGAAACCAGTATAGTTCCTCATGATGAAGCTCAAAATGGGGCATTGTCTCAAGCGCAGTCCATTATTTACAGTTCCCAGGTCGTGCAATGGAAACCAATGCTTTTTTATGCACTTGTCCCACCCATTATTAGTATCGATTTACCTGTCATGATGTTATTGTTGTGAAAAAGATGCCAATATTGTCCATCAGTAGTTACTCTCAAAGTGGCCATCCATACCTGATATATGGAGTGCCTCTTTTCAAGGCTCATCGTAACTGAAATAGATAGATGCACATTTTATGTGTGTTTTAAAAAAATTTTCTCAGAACTTGATAGCAGATAGTTATACATGAAGTCTTAAAAAGGCCCAACTGTGCAGAAACTTCAAGATGATCTACAAATGTTGGGAATGAAAATCAAGCAACATGAGGAGAATATAAAATCGCTGAAAATCCAGAAAATCAAGTTAGAAGATTCCATTCTTGATACGCAAGGTTTTCGTAACTTATAGATGCTTTGTTATGTAAACTCTTTTCTTAAATGCTGAAATGAATTAACTTAAATCTATATGATTGTACTTTTCCCACGTTCATGATACCAATGGTTGTTGAATATTTTATCAGCTATTCTCGGGAAGTATCATTCTTCAGCCCCTCCTAATACTTGGAAAAATAATGATTCTTCTAATTGGAGTGAGGAAACAACCAAGCAGATTCTACAGTGTGAAAACTCTGCTGCAGGTATTTTGTATCAGCTTATTGAGAAACATGGAAAACAGGCCTCCCATCTTACATTAATCAACGATGTTGTTGGGATTGTTGCTACACTTGCCAATGTAGAAGATGACAACCTTAGTAGGTTAGTTGCAATTTTTGTAATATAAATTACTTCTTTTTTTTCCAAATACTGGATTTCCAGTATTTTACAACCTCAGTATAGATGCTAATGATTCAAATCTACATTTAAAATTTCAGAGATTTGTACCTTTCATATTGGCTCAGAAGTTGCTAGTGTCACTCTAAATCATATGAAAATTCATACTCTAGTTTCCCTCATTATGTTTTAGTTGTTTTAACCACATAAGGTATTTGAAATGCAGCAGCATTCCTTTTTTGTAGCCCACATTAACAAGGAGCAATGTGATTTTTAATTACAACAATTTGACCCATGTTTGATCTTCTTTTCCTTTTGATGGATGTATTGCAGGCTTCTTTCAGAGTTTTTAGGATTGGACACTATGTTGGCAATTGTCTGTAAGACTTTTGAAGGTGTTAAAGCTCTTGAAACTTATGGAAAAGAAGGGTGCATCAATAAAGGCTCTGGTCTTCATGGTCTTGGTGCTTCTATTGGGAGGGCTTTGGATGGTCGATTTCTTGTCATTTGTCTTGAAGATTTAAGGCATGAATCTCAGATGATCCATTTTACCATCTGGAATTGTTGTTTGTTTAACTAACCAAATCCTCACCTTTTTTTGTAGACCTTATTGTGGTGAATTTGTAGCTGATGACCCACAAAAAAGACTCAACCTTATAAAGCCGAAATTGCCCAATGGAGAGTGTCCACGTGGATTTGTTGGCTTTGCTGTAAATATGATCAAAATTGAATATACCAACTTATTTTGTCTCACTCGTGAAGGATATGGCCTGAGAGAGACCCTATTTTATAACCTTTTTTTGCGCCTTCAAGTCTATAAAACAAGGGAAGACATGGTACAAGCCCATCCTTTTATAAGTGATGGAGCCATTTCGCTGGATGGAGGGATGATAAAGGCTACAGGTGTTTTTTCTCTTGGCAATCGGTAATCAGCTTTCCAATCACAAAGTCAGACAGAACTTTCATTGACTAGAATTTTGTTTCCTTTTGTAAGATGTGTGTTTCATTTTGAGTTTCCATCTTAAGTTTTACTTTAAATAATCCTCAGCTATATATGCACACCTTTGAAAGTGAAATAACTGTGTGAAAGATGCAACTTCTCATAGTCATAGGAGAACACAAATTAAACTTAGTTTAGATGTAATTGTAATCATAGTGGACAACCTATTGCATTATACCCATATACAAATGCTCAAAAGTTTTTATTAGAACTTTATTTGTTTTTTTGGCTCATGGATCTTGTTTTCTGACAGTTTATTTTGCATGCTTACTTTCATTGTTGATGCTACCTAATCACCAGAATCAACATGGACGTGAGATTCCCAAAAGCTTATATGTATTCAGGTCTTCCAAATGCTAACATTGAAACGGAGGAAAAACTCAAGATGATGAGCTGGGATAAAGAAAAACTACTGGAGGACATAAACAGAGAACAATCACTACTGAATGTTACGAAGTCCAATTTTGAGGGAAAGAAGGAAGAATTTCTTAAGTTCATAGCCCAAAGCTCACCATATGCAGCTCAGGTAATGCATTGCAACTTATTTTGTATACTAGCTAGTAATAATGATATTTCTAAACGTCATTTCTCTGCAGTATTCAGTGTCTGTCATCTATAATACTTGTCCCTATTTTCAAGTTAGTTGTCACTGCAATGAGCACATCTATACTTATTTTACACCTTTGTTCTTGTGGATGGACCATGTACAAGGTGTGGTCTTCATGAGCTATGAATAGACTTCAATAAGAAATTATAAAAATTCTGGACTAATACCGGAGCCATTTTACTGTAACTGCAACAATTACTAACTTACAAACAATTAGATTAATGACTACTTTATTTTATGATATAATTTCTCAAGAAAGAATTTGAAAATGATATCGGGCATTGAAGGATGATGTGCAGTTTGTTCAGGCTTGAGTTATTTGGAAATCTAGAATTTGTTAGGTTCTGCCTACCTAGAAGACTTAGCAGATTCATATTTGGTAGTTTTGAATCCACACTAAAATATCATTGCAGCATCAGAATCAGTTATCTCAAAGTAGATTCAGCCAAGCTTCCTGAAGGGTATTAGTCCAGAGGTATTCTATTACCTTGATCTCATTATTTTACCTAGTCTTTGGGTATTCTATTACCAGATTTTCGATTTTTTTTTTTCTTGCAGCGGGGTAGGGAATGATCTCTAGCAAGGTTTGCACTTAGATGCTGATTACCATGTAGCCTGTTGTTGATGTGAATGTTGTTGACGTGAATGTTTTTAGCCTTTTTAACGCTATAATAATGTTTCTCCCTCTTTCTTCTGGTTGCAACATCAACTTGTAATTATTTTATTTTTTTCAATCTATAAAGAACGATATATTATTATGGATTTATTGTTTGCTTATGAGACAAGGGATGATCAGATTGTGCAGTTGATGCCTGGTGGATAATCGAACTTCCATCCATACATTAGACGCAAAGTTTTATTGTTAACCTTACAGCCTTTTAGTCGCAATGCAATAGACAATCTTGCGAACTGTCATGTGACAAAAGAACTATTTGCATAGAACGAAGAATCTAAAGAAAGGGCGTGTGCCATGCAAAGCAGGTGCCCGAAAACAAAGAAGCCAATTACATAGCTAACGATCTACTCAATAACCTCCAAGTCCCGTCTAAAGTATTATTCATCAAAAACTTCTGTTAATAGTTTTGATGTGTTGAGCTTCAATATACAGGTAGTGTTTTTCATGTGTTGAGCTTCAGATTATGTATATCAATCTGAGTTTATCTGAAGATACTGAAATTCCACCCTGTCTAATCAGCATAAACACATCATATAACCATGGTTTTGAATGGTTTTCTTTTGAAGTAAAATGAAATTGAAAGTGGAATTAAAAGAAAAAACCTAGCATACAAAAAAGGCATCTGGAGAGCTTTTCATCTAAAAGGAACAGGAACCAAGTACTACTTTAGGTAGAGATGGCAACGGGGCGGGTATGGGGCAAGTATGCCATCCCCGTACTCGCCCCATGAACCCACTCCCACCCCCATACCCGCCTCCATCCCCGTCGGGGATTCCGCTCCCACCCCCATACCCGTACCCGTTAGAGGTTTGACCTCCA
>JANZLX010000007.1:6781215-6792781 GCA_025531955.1 Erythroxylum orinocense | reverse complement strand
AACCAAACGCCCCCTAAGTCTTCTTGAAAGTTATGCGGACATTATTTTGGCATGCGGTTTCAAATTTCAATTTTTGTGAAACTCATTTCTATATTTTTATTTGCTAATTATTGTCATTTTTTAAATAAAAAATATTTTAAATGTCAATCACTTAAGTTGCACTTATTAAATAAGTATTGATTACGAATTAAATGTTTAAGATCGTAATTGGACCAAATCGTTAACATGTAACAAATGCAAGATTTTTAAAGGTTTAAAAGTAGTTACATTTTGATTATGAAAGCCAGATAAAATTATATATATCATATCATAAAAATTATCATTTGAGAATATAAAATATTAAAATTTCAAAAGAAGTAGAAAATTTTATTTCAAGATTTTAATAAAAAATATACAAGAAAATTTTATGTTTATCATGAGTCATGCTATAAGAAATAAATTTTTAGAGGAATGGACCACAATAACTACTTATAATGTTTATATTTGTGAATTTTAAAAGCTCAGAGCAACTTTTTCCTGCTAAGCAACTTTGCTTAGTATTTTTTGTCATATAAAATGTAAATAGTTATGTCAACATGTGAATCTTTAATAGAGTTATAATTTACATAATGCCTTTACTTCCTTAATAATTTCTTTAAGAAAATGTAATGAATTAACCTTAAAGGCAATTAAACGTTTCCACAAGCTATAGAAAGCATTACAAAGGTGTTAGCAAAAATTAAAAGACAATATGAAGAGAGTTAACGACAAGGTTTAAACAGGTCTAGATATTTCATATTTTAGTCCAATATGCATATCTGGGAGAAGTGAGTTTGTGTAAGCTGATGTATCGTCTAATTTACAAGTATAGATTGTTTAGGAACTATGCTTGAGTAGTGCTTCTAACTTGAATTATGCGAAGCTTCCTCTCATCCCAAATTGCTTTAACAACCAAGGAAAGTGCTATGCAAAAGCTCCAACAGGAAAGGTCATCATGCAACACTAAATGATCACACCAAGCAATAAGAAAGGTCCAATTATGAGGCATATTTATCACATACCATTTATGTAGAATCATTATCTCGCTATAATTTACAAACTCACATTAGAAGAAGCAGGTGTTTATGGCTTTCCTCTGTTTGCTAACAGAGTATGCATTTATTTGGCATGTAGAGAAAAGTATGCATTTTATCAACAGTCAGTGTAAGCCATAAGGTAAGTACAGCTCTCGGTTGATAATGTTTAACCCAGACCACTCGGGTCCAAAGAAGAAGGTTATGTTGTCTCTGGAGGAAGTCCTATAAGATTTACAAGTAGAGGACCCATTCCTGAAGTGTTGACAGATGAGCCTATCCGCCTTTTTATGTAGATTCATTTGGAGTAATTCAAGGTAGATGGAAGTGGGGATTACACGATGATTGAATATGCTTCGATCACTTAGAGCCTCCTCCACTATTACCTCCAAAGATAGGACTACTCTGAGACTATCCATACCCAACAGATTGTGTAATGGGCCACATGACAACCAGTTGTCAAACCAGAAATAAATGGTCTTGCCATTGCCAAAATGGTATGAAATTCATGGTGCATAAGCTCCCTTGTTCTCAGGATGGCCATCCAAGTGTATGAGAAGATGGGTTTACAATTTATACTCTAAATGCTTCGACCTTTTAAAAAAACACTATGCATCCATTTACACCATAATGCTTGTTTATCCATCTTCAATCTCTAAAGTCTTTTGGCCAATATAATTGTATATACTTTAGAGATATGATGTCAAGTCCCCCTTTGCCTGTTGGTAAATGTATATACTTCTATTACATGTAGGCTTTCCTACCAGAATCCTACTAACCATGCTAAAGAAAGTTATTATAGTACTTCTCTATAATTTTAATGACTTTCCTAGGAAGAACCAAATGACCATCCTAAAAAACATTTATCAAGTTCAAAACAGATGATATAAGTTGTAATTTGCCTGCAATTGCAAAAGTTTTAAAGCTCCAATTAGCAATTTTATGTTTGATTCGTTTAACAAATAAAGAAAAATCAATAGCTATATGAGTAGAGTTTGAAAGAGGTATACCGAGATATATCACTGGGAGGGGTTGAAATCTAAAACCATTTTCATACCCGAATGCAAATTTGGATAAGAAGAAGCTACTTTTGGCAGAGTTAACCTCCAAACCAGAGATTTTGTTGAAGATTTTGAGTGCTTTCATCAATGTGGAAACTAAAGTGTGGTCCGCCTTTGAAAGCAAAATAAGATCATCTGCAAAGCTTAGATTGGTAATCCTCAAACCTTTGCATTTGGAGTGGTATTTAAAAGCTTTGGTACGTGTAAAAACTGCTATTAAAGTTCTATTAAAAACCTCCATTACAAGGATGAAAAGATATGGATGGATATAAGTGGCCACCTTGTTGAAGTCCTTTGGAGCTCTTGGAATGCTTGGTAGGCTGCCCATTCACTAGGATTTTAAACAAAGAAGTGGTGACACATTCATAAATCCACTTGATGAAGGTGTGTGGTTAGTTTAAAGACAGATGCATGTAATTGCCAGTCAACATTGTCAAAAGCCTTCCTCAAGCCTACTTTAAGGAAGCAATTCTTCCTACCTCTCTGAGAGCCATAAGGTTTAATGAGTTATTGCATAAGGCATATTTTGCCTCCTATGATAAGTCAATGTAATTAGCCAAAACTTTCTTCAATCTTTAACCTAACATCTTTGAGATGAGTTTTTACATAGTATTGTAACATGAGATTGATCGAAAGTTAGAGAAAATATTATGCTTCCTAGGTTTTAGGCACTAGGGTTATGAAGGTACTGTTAAACTCTATTAACAACTTCCCACTATTGAAGAATTCAAGAATAACAGTTATCACCGTAGGCTTAATTAGGTGCCAGGCCTTATTGTAGAAGAATGGATTAAATCATAAGCACCACATAGTAATGAAGGTTGAGAAGTTAATTCTTGTTGTAGTTTTTCCTAGAGATGACTTTTCTATAGAAGTAAATAGTGTTTTTGTCCCCCTCTTTCAACCACTAGGCCATTAACCTTTGTCTCAATAAGGAGTAATCATAATGAAGACCATTACAGAGGTGTTCAATGGTTGTTCTTTCATAAAAATTTTAATATAAGTTATCATAAAATCTTAATAGTAGACATAGCAATGAAAACAAAAGTTACATGGAGAAGTAGAACATCAATCAGTAAAGGCTCCCTAGCATTGCTCACCACACCATTCACCTCTCTTCTACTCGACTTTCTCCACTCTGTTTGCTCTCTCTGCTTGTGCTTCTCTTCTTGACCTCCCTACCCCCTCCTTTCTCTTATGTTATCTTCTTCATTACCTATTTACCCTTACCAATCTTTAATTTTGGCTCCTGACTCGTTTCTTCTTCATCTCCTACCAAACCAGCATACATAGACCTTAAAAACTTCTTGCCACTAACCTAACATTCCACTCCCACTCCACCTATTGTCCCCCTACCCCTCCCACTCTAGCTAACCCCTCTCTAACCCTAACTCTGAACCACCACTACCAACATCCTTAGAACCTGGACCCAGGTTGTTGGTGAAACCACCCTAGAGGTGATACTATATTATAACCCTCCTTTAGCCACCACCGAACCCTTGATTGTCACTCTCCCTCTTGAGGTGCTCCGAGTTAGTGCTTCCAAATAGCACTCCACCCTGGTGGGATTCTTCATCAATATAAGAGTGGTCGTCCCTATTATGAAGCATTAGGTTGTGAGCAATTGGAAATCCTTTGTATTATATGAGGTTCTAATTAATAGTAAGGAAATGTTCCTATTTTGATTTGCAAATATTTAGGATGCCAAGAAAGTGACCAAACTAGTCCCTAGCACATCCAGATCAAACTGCTTCTTCTACAAATTTGGAGACTTAGCTTGAAAATGGAAGACATCAAGCAAGATAATATACCCATCTAGATCCACTCACATGAAGTACCACTAGAATATTGGACCACTGTTGGTCTCAGTTACATTGTCAGTTATTTAGGTGAGCCTATTTGCTTAGATCAGGCAATTGAAGAGGTGAGGAGGGTTCAATATGCTAAAATATGTGTTTTGGTATCTCTATATCGATCTTGCCAGATAGCATTCCTATCATTAGATTGGATGAAGATCTTGAACCATTTAAAGATCAACTCTCTATCTCTTATGCTTAAAAACCACATTCTAATGTCAAGAAAGTGTGGAAGCCAATTGGACGACTATTCACTTTAGGGGATTATGAGGAAGTTCTGGGATTAGCTGAAGCACAAATTGAGACACAATCTTCTGTCCAACCAGATGCACATCTTGAGTTAAAAGCACCAACCCCTACTTTGCTAATGGATAATTATATGGATGCTAATATCCTGCACCTCCTTAAATGGCTATGCAACTTGATTCCCTACCTACTCCTAATGGCAATCCCTTAAATAAAGTAGATTCCCCTTCTTTGGATACTTTAGACTCTTCTGAGATGCCTGCAGATTGTGAATCAGGCATGAGCACTCAAACTACACCGAATAAACCTTCTACTCTAGATGAGTTTGTAACAAAGGTTAAAAGGAGGTCTAGTAGAAAGAAAAAGGTTCCCACTAGGGAAACCCAAACATGACTATAGTAGCTTGGAATATCAATGGGGTCAGTGCTCCTCACAAAAAACTTTTGTTATGGAAAATAAAGCCTTCCTAGCTAGTCTCTTGGAAATCTATATAAAGTCCTCAAATTGCAACATTCTCCATTTCTTCCCTAGTAAATGAAACCTAATATCCAATTATCACCACCAACTAAATGTGAGAATATTAGTTATCTACAATACTATGACATTTACCACCAAAACAGGCTTCACCTTAGATCAGCTGATATATCTTGAAGTTGTCTAGAAGGATTCAGGTATGTCCTTCTGCACACAATCATCTATGCTCATAACAATCCATATCAACGAGCTACACTCTGGAGCCAAATCAAATCCTTAGCATCCTCTATATCTCAACCATAGATTTTACTTTGAGACTTCAATGCCTTCATTCACCCAAAAGACCACAAGGGATCAGATATGTTGGGACCCCTTGCCATGAGATGAGACAGTTTTGGTTAATATTCAAGTAATGGATATTCCTCGAAAAGGCAATTTTTTCACTTGGACCAATAAACAAGATGGAGACAACCTCAAACAAAAGAATTTAGATAGATGCTTGCCTAATCAGTTATGGTTCACCAATTTCCCAAGTTGTTACACTCACTTCAGCACCCTAAGTCTCTTCGATCATTTAACTTTCATAATTCATTTAACTTCAGAAAGAGTCATCTTCTTGTTTTAGTTTAACAACCTCACAGTTGGACTTATGATAGTTGTAAATTGCATCATATTTTTGTGGGTAGTTTAGTTTGTATTTAGTTGTTAATTTGATTGTTTAGTGCGTGTTAGGTTAGAATTCTGTTAGTTAGTAGATATTTATATTTTATGGGTTAGAGTGTGCTTTTAAGCTTCATTTTTTGCTACATTTGGAAAGCTTCAAAGAGAGAGAGAAAGAAGAAAAAAGGAAGAAGAAGTGGGTCTTCTAATGCTACTGCCTTCCCGAATAAGTGGGTCTCTTGATATTGCTGCCTTCCTGGATTATTCGATCCAATATCTTTCTTTTTTCCATTTTCATTTTTATTCATTCAATGTATAAGATTGAAATGGATTGTACGATGTTGGATTTTACATTGTTGATGTTGTTCTAACTCTTCCTTCGGGATTTACCTTGATTTAATGCTAATATAGTCGTTTTTGTGTTTTATTGATTGGGTGTTGTAATTAATTGCAGTATTTACATATTTAGGTAATAAACTATAAGGGTGAACAGGATAAAAATGACTAGATTGGATTAATGAGAGCTAGGCGATTCAATAGACCACGTGATTAATATTATCGGATTTTATATGGAGAGAGATCCTGTGTGAATCCCAGTAGTTTACTAGAGGGCTTAAGATCTAATTAGAATTGTGAGTCCTTTGTTAATTGAGAGATTGCAATTCAATTAAGGCTTATGATTTAGGGTTTAATGATCATAACTTCAGAGAGAGTAATCGACTCTTTGATAATCTAGAACTAACACCACAATATGCATAAATAGCTAGATTAGCATTAATGATAAGAAAATCTCTCTCATAACTTGGTAATTTCTCTTGAGTGAATTTCATTGTGACTTGTGTGTTGCTCAATTTCCCTTATTTGTGTCTTAATTTTCCAAATTAAATTCTTGTTAATCAAATTCTCGTATTTACTTTTCTGTGCATTTTTCTTTTATTTTTATTTTATTAATTTTCTAGCCTTAGATAACCTAGATTATATTAGTTTCCCCTCCTCATAGGATCGACCCTTCACTTGTTACAATTCACAACCCATGCTCTTGTAGTAATTGAAGGCTATAAATTGTAACACTCAACACCTTCGATCAACTTGTTGAATTTAACTCGTGTATTATGAAAGCATTATGTACACTAGTTCAAGGAACCAAGCAATACATTCTTGCAAGGAAGCTCTCACTCATTAGGTAGGAAATGCAAGTGTTTTTTAAAAACAACAATGGGAACACTCATCATCTATTGAATATTGCACAATTTGCTCTAGATAGAATCCAATTACCTCTTCAAGATGATCCCCAATCTCCATATCATTGCTCGAGTAGGAAAGAACCCTTCATCACTATCTGGTGCTTATGATTATTTTTCTCAGCTTTTGACAACCCCTTTATAGGACACTTCTTCTCAACACCTTCTAAGTTAAATTATGCAATGTCATATTACTGCTATTGAAGCTGAAAGGTTAACATAACCTATTTCTAGTCAAGAAGTTGAGGATGTCTTGAAAACATTGAACCCCTACAAAGCCCCTATTTCGGATGGATTCAATCCATTCTTCTACAATAAGTTCTAGCACTTAATCAAGCCTACAGTGATAGTCATTGTTCTTGAATTCTTTAATAATGGGAAGTTGTTGGCAAAAACTCTTGCTTTCATTACTATGTCTTTTATTAAGATTTTTATAATAACTTATGTTAGAATATAGTAGATGTTAATTTTGAACATATGGAATGTGGAGTGAACGATTTTATATTTGATATATTGATTTTAATACTATATATGTATGAAAAATATGGTAATAAAAATTGAAGGATTGAAATCAAATCTTGTTGTTTATGTCTTCTAATACCTTTTATTGCTTTTAAAAGACTTGCATGTAATTATATCATACTGTTAGTTTATACCCTACTATCAATTAGTTAGATGTATTTTAATGACGTAATTATTTAAATACATTCGCCATCTTATATATATATATTCAAATGTATATGATACAATATATAGGACAAAGGTACACTGTACATGAAATTATAATTATAAGATTCATATTGTATTTATATATTTTCTCAAAATTATTTATAATTAATGTTCTATTAAAATTGAATATTAATAGAGCGTAAAAATATTAACACATATTATGTTTCTTCCTAATAAAGGAAGTAGTTGATCTTGTACACTAAAATATGAAGATACTTAAATAAATATGTGAGTGTTTGTTAGAGAACAAGTATAATGAACTAACCCCCTATGAGAATTCTATTTAGAACATTACCTATAGGTCTATAAAAATTCTCATTGTGATGATTGTATAAGTGATTATTTGATTTAAGATCTCAAAGTATCTCATATAGGGATTACTATGTTTTGATACTACTTATGACCTATTATCATCAAGGATCTCAATTAGTAGTTATTGAATATAACATGAACTATATGGAAGTAGTTTTATGATCAATATATGATTCATGACCTTAAATTGATTAGAGATAATGTTTTATTATTCTCAATTAGTATGAATTTGAAAAATCCTTGACCAAAGGGGAATGAAACTTTGATAATAGTTTTCAAATACTATTAGGCAAAAGGGTCATTTTTGACCCTCAGTTTTGCACCAATCAACAAGTAATAACCTAAACATTCAGACATCAACAATTCTAACCCTAACATTTAAAAAACGTCAAATTTTAACCCCATCCTAATGAAAAATTCAAACGATTATTTTAAGTGTAGGGTCAGCGCTGACCTAACACTTGAAAAATATTTTTTTTATTAAAATGAATAGGTCCCAATGCCACATTAGCATTGACGTGGAAAGTGGTGCCTAGATTTTAATTAAATAAAAGAAATTTTTAATTTTATTATTAAATTTGGGGCCTACTTTCATCGTTTTGTTTACCGTCTGGATCAACTTTTGAAGAATCTATGGAATTTGGTCCCTTTCTTACCCACCAACTATTTTTAACATCTAATGTTGGAGAATGTCCTTAAAGGCACAAACACCTTTATTCATTTAACGTATGTCTCTTTACTTTCCTACAATCTTCACACCCATGGCCACCTTCTACTAAATCAATAGACCTTTTAACACTCCCATGAGATTCATTCAATCCTATTTCTGAAGAAGTTAAACAATTTGGAAGTTATAATAGTACGTAAATGGAGGCTTTGAGTTCATCAAGATAAGCATTGACCTTGAACCTGTTTGAATTCAAAACATTATATGGATTCAAAGATCAAAAGGAGCTGATGAAAGTAGCTAAATGGTGGTTTTTCTTCTACACAAATATATTAGATTTTAGTGAATTTGGATATTGTTCAAACATACGACCATGAAGCAAAAAATGACGTTCATTTGAGTAAACATGCAAACCTCCAAAATTTATGAATCTTTAGTAACCTTTGCCTCTACTAAAACATTATGAATGAAGTACCCAAAAATTTCTTTCAAGATTCGATAATGTCTTTTCCATCTGGTAATGTTAGCTATAGAACCACTTGTATCTATTATTCCACTAACTGCTACTTAACGTATCCTTGGGGGTAAAAATTTCCATAAAAAATTAGCTCCATACTAAGTAGTTGAAGATGCTTCATATCCTCTCCTTTATGCATCTCATGTTGATCAATCCAAGAAATGATGATATTGTGTAAAGGATATAGGCTTTCGAATATATTGAAAACTAGAGCATAATCTCTTAAAAGATGATATCATGTAAACTAGAGCATGCAATAATGCACTGCTAACATGACTCGTACATGATATTGGTTCATCAATTGTACCCCTCTTTATGTTCTTTATGATATAATCTATTAATCCCTATTGACCCCTTTTCAGGAGATGCATTTAGTTGTATCAACTTTGTAGATGGCTTTTTTGCTTGTAATTTAACGATTTTACTTTTAGGTTCCATCTCACATGATGCTGGGTATAACAAAGCATTAAGAAGCACCACCTACACCACTTCGTCCTCTTTCTCCAGTAGGTGATACATGTTCACGGATGGATCTCACAATTATTCATCGAATTTTGGTAATGGTGCATTACAAAGATGATGAAGGAACAAGTGAGGTGATTAAATGCTCATTGGTTCTCTAATTAGCTTCTGCTATACAATGCGGACTCTAACCTCTCCTCACTTGGAGCAAAAAATGTAAGACCACTGACTTGGCCACAAGGTATGTTTGATAATGATCCTGGCCACAAGATCATATTTAGGTATTAAAGCACTAACCAAAGCATGTCCAGCCTCTTCAGATAACGAAACAAAATGGTTCTGATGGTTGAGACTTTTAGCAATGCAATTAGCCCTACTAGATCTATCATTCTTCCCTTGACGTGGGTTTTGCAAATCTATATGCTTTAGCTTCAGAATGCAACTA
The DNA here is from genome assembly GCA_025531955.1 of Erythroxylum orinocense. NCBI lineage: Eukaryota > Viridiplantae > Streptophyta > Magnoliopsida > Malpighiales > Erythroxylaceae > Erythroxylum > Erythroxylum orinocense. The sequence goes on along the minus strand of JANZLX010000007.1, from coordinate 6,783,059 downwards.
GCAACATAAACCTAAGAAAAATCTCTCCTACCAGTGAATTTAAGATCACAAGGGGATGCAGTTTAAAAATTACTATAATCACATATTGCCCATTCACATAAGAAGAAAACAAAGCAAACAAATGACAAGCTCAAACAAAATACAAGGAGGGAGGGTCGGAGGAATGAGGGATGGTCGGAGAAATTTCAAAAAAAGAGTAAACAAAACGATGAAGGAGATATCATTTTGTTTACCGGTAATCTAATCCCTCTGCTTAACAAAAATGTTTGGTTAAGGTTTGCATAGCACCCCACTCCTATAAGGCATATTCCTAAACAAATAGATGGTATTCGAGAATACACTCTACAAGAGTTGTGTACTAGGACAGTCAATTAATCATAACCATTAAAAACTTTTCACGCATCACATGCATATTTCGAAAAATCAATAATCAATTTCGGCCCATTTTATTCATAAACATTTTTAATAACAAGTGTTACAACCATTATACATATCATCAGAATTTCAGTAGTCACTTGGGCCCATTACAAATACAAAACACTTTTAATCATAATGTCATTGCATAACATAATTATTCAGATACACATGGTACAATAATTGCAGAATACATTCTTTAATGTAAAAGAATAATAGAAAAATTTATGTAGATGCGAACTGATCCTGAACTCTATCTCTTACTCGAATGCAGTGGGCAGACTCCAATTTGTCTAACTGGAGATCTTCTTTAAGCCTGAAAAATGTCACAAGTATTGGGTTGAGTTTTGTGAACCCAATGAGTGGACCATCCTCGATTACTTACTCAATCATATAACACATCAATTCATATACTCACAAAATTCACATCACTTCATTAATTCAACATGTTGAGTCACATACATTTCATATTCACTTAAATCATATTTCACATTAAAAAATAATTCAAACTATTTATTTCAACCATTTAAATCATACATATCAGATCTATATGCAATGCTCATGAGACTCACTTTCAATTATTATTGTTGTGACCAAGTGCCTATAACTGTCCCATATCTATTGTAGATATCGGGCTCATTAATAATTGTCCCTTATCTGTTAGGGATATAAGGATCATTTTATATAGTGAGCCAGAGGCTCTTACCACATTCTTGGCTTTAAGCTCTTTTTCACTTTCTGAGCTTTAAGCTCTTTTTCAGTGGCTACTCTAGTCACAACAATCTTTATATTGTCATGCATTCATGTAATGAAATGCATCACATTCACATATATTCTATCAATCACTTGATTTCAATTTCAAATTTACATTCACATTCACATTTATCATCAGACCTTGGTCCGACATTCAAAAATAATGTTTAATATCACTTATTCATTCAAATTCACATTTAAGGAGCGCTTCTAATGATTTTTACATGCATCAAATGCCTCGGAAATTTATTGTCCAAAATCAACGCATTCATATCAATCATATCAGTAGTAATTCAATACAAAAATTTAAAGCAAAAAATAATGAAAATGAGACCATCAAGGTTGACTCATAGTACGCTCTAGTTTAGCATTTGCTTCCAAGATCCGGAAACATCTACATGTTAACATTCTATCCTATGTATCCACATCATGCAATACACACACTGGACACACATTACTAATTACAAAATCACATAAACATTCAATTGTACACATATGTCTACATGTTATGTATAATGCATGCTTAATTTGACTATTTCGGGTATGCTTCCTTAATCAAGTCTCTTGATCATTCAAACCTTATCATTTGTATGGGTTCAACTTATTCTTAGGTTTACACCTCAAGAACACTTGGTTATTCTAATATCATAATTCAGTTACTTGTCATTTCTTTTCTA
>JANZLX010000007.1:6762513-6776766 GCA_025531955.1 Erythroxylum orinocense | reverse complement strand
ATTGTAAAAGGGCTTGAAATGCCCACTAAAGCATTGTAAAACAGTTATTTTGATGAAATTGAAAAGCACATGATTTACGATTTAGCATGGTATTCCAAAATCCTTATTGTCATGCTTAAGTATAGCTTTCAAAATTGTATAGAATGGCTTTGAAATTCATGTGGGTAGGAATGCATGTTTACCCATTGTCAGCCGTGTGAAAACCAAATTTTCTTTTCCCAGGAGCTCGGCATGCGGCGTCCAAGGAGCTCGGCAAGCGAGCGTCTTAGGAGCTCGGCACGCGAGCGTCCCAGGCGCTCGGTATGCGAGTAGCCAGGTGCTCGGCATGCAAGCATCCTAGGCGCTTGGCCTACGAGCGCCCAAGGCGCTCGGCATGTGAACTCCCTTGCCTTTGTGATCTTTGTTTTGTTGGGCTTCGGAAAGTTAAAATTTCAGTTTGAAGATTTCCAAATTTTGGTCGAAACTAAAAAGGGAAATTTAGCTCAAGCCTAGTGGCAATTCAGCATATTATTGTGATATTAATGAATTTAAATTAGTCAGGACTTATATGGGTTCAATGAAAGAATCCTTCGAAGTCTTCGCCAGCTTAAGGTTTTATGTTTTCACAAAAAGGTTTGGGTTCCAGTAACGAAGCCCAACAATATATACATATATGTATGTTCGTTTCTTCACCAGCATTCTAGCATATACAAAACTCCTTGTCATGATCATTCAAGCTCCAAAACAATTCTATAAATCATTACTCATCAATAAAAGCAAGAAATTTACACACTCTTCACCATTCACGACACCCACATAATCAAAACACCATTTCATGAGATTAACCTGTAACTATCATCACAAATTGTTCATTTAACCAAACACATAAAATTAAAACATTTGACTTAGATTCAAAATCTTCAAGGTTGGATCAAGGATGGAGTTAAAATGTGACTATATTAAGGATGAGATTAATTTGGAATTAGCATAAATGAAGAAGTTATCCAATTGAGTTGATGAACTTTGAATATGAGTTGCTATTAATTGTATGTAAAATGTCATGGAAAAGCAGGATTGGTATTGGAATGGTTAAGAATGAGGTTGCATTAGTTAAGGAAGGAAAATTAGGAAGGTTTTGCAAGTTTTCACAAGGATAAGATGTATGTTACTTACAGGGAAATTCTGGAATTTTTGAGGTAGAATTGCTTAAAATTGTCTTCATGAAAGTTGTAGGTCATCTTTTTAGCTTTCCAACGATATAAATTTTGTAAATTTTGAATGTCGGAGTCGAGAGATATGATTGTTACAAGTCGGGATGTTACAAGGAGTGTATGAACCTAATAGTTATGCTTAATGATAAAAATTTGTGGTTTTGATGAATCAAATGAATTGAGTTTTGAGAGTTTTATGAGATAAATTTGGTGTTTGAATTGTTAAGAAGTGATTTTCCATGAGAAGAAGTGAAGTTGGGAAGATTATAAGTGAATATGATGTTAGATTGGATGTAGGAAGCATTGGAGAGGGTTTGGAGGGGTTTGGGAAATCCCCATGTCCATTTAAAGGACTTTAGGTCCGTTAACGAACCTTTTCAAGTCAAAAAGGACCCTTTTCATTGCCCATGTGTATTTAACGGACCTTCTCGGCTGAAATGGTGCACTTTGGCCCGACAATGTCCATTAAACGGATGTCCACTGGACAGTCAACATAAATCGTGATTTTTGACCCTAGTTGAAGTAGAATCTGACATTGTGGTCTTCATGAACGTTTTAGATCTCGAAGTCTTCTTTCCAGTGGTTCAAAAATGAAATCAATTCAAGATTTGTGGTGAGAGTTATGATAATCGCGCCAAGACATGTCACTGCAAGATTGAGGGTATAAACATGTATGATTCTTTTGGTCATAACTCCTTCATCCGACCTCCAAATGAAGAGATTCTTGAAGCAATAGATTTCTAAGACATGTATCTGTCTCTCAATGAAAAATGGTATTCTTTGGAGCTGATTTGAGAGAGTTTACATTAAATTAAGTGAGAGGTCGGTTAGGAGAGCATGATTAGGGTTTGAGCGTACTTGAGCTTTTTAAGCATATCTTGAGCTTTAGAACTCCGATTGAGATGGTTTTTGCTTCAAAGCAAACTAGAGACTTAGAGCTATGATTTCTTTGAAGAATTCAAATTCAAATTCTAGTTGAAGTTTTCCAAATTTTGTTCATAATCAGGAGAAATGAGTTCAAGCATGATGATTGATTTGTATGGGCACGCCATTGAGCAATTTGTGAGGAAATTTTTCGGATATTATGAGAATGAAGAAAAAAATTATGATGGATAATGAGAGTTTAATGCAATAACCCTTCAAGGTAATATGTATGCTCACGTTTCCTGATTTTCACAAGAGGTTGGGCTTCGAAATCAAGCAGGGTCCAACAGAGTTGGTATCAGAGCAAGAGGGTTGGGTTTCGAAGTTCGGACCCAACAGTTATGGTATCAAAGCTCATGTTTTATGGTTCAAGAGTTGGGTTCTGGAAACGGGATCCAACATATATGGCTCATCCTCTTTAGTATCTCCAAATATTCAACCAATATACACATCTCCTATATATCAAACGTATCTAGAAGAAGCTGACTATTAAAAGGTCTTCAAGTTCAATTATCCTATGATTAGATAGTATATTCATCCTTCGGCAGCTCAAGCTAAACCTAAGAAATCAAGGTCAAAGCCAAAGCCTGAACCATTTCTTGAGCCATCACCTTTGTTCACTAAATATGAACTAGTTAATCACTGGAGTAAACTATTATAGATCCATACACCTCCTACTTCTCCATCGAAGTCTTAACCTTCCACAACTACTAGGAAGGACAAAGCACGTCAAATAGAGTTCGTTTCAAATCTTGAATCTATACTTGCTGCAGAAGATTCATCTGCTCAATTAGATAATACAGAAGCTTGTTAGCCTTTGTCCCAACATCTGAAGTCTCTGCAACAATCTCTGAGTCATCGTTTGAACAGATCTTTGAACTCTCTTTTGATTCTTTAGCCCAGCTAGCCGATCTATCATAATTATCACAAGTTCTGATGACTATTCCTAAACCTATTTAAGTTGATCCTGAAATAAGTGAAGTCGAATCCACAGGTACTGAACCTTTCAGACTTGAACCAGTAATATAGGTAGCACTTACTCAACCATCTGCACAAACCAAACTTATTTCAGCACCTTGATTCATTTTTGATGATCTACCCCCAAAGAAATAGAGAGATCGCCTGCATGAATTTGGTGCATGGATAGATCTATAAATGACTCGATCGAATAATCCATTACAAGATATTTTGTTTGAGTTTACATCTTGTTTCACTGGTACTTTGCGAGAATGGTGGTAAAGTATTAGTGATTACCAAACACTTCAGTATATCTAAGCCACTACAACCAAAGCTCTTCTTGAAATAATTCATAAGGAATTCATTGGTGACTTTCAGCTTATTGATAAGTAGATATGTTAGGAATATTTTGCAATGAAATACTATTCACTTAACAAGCGTGATCTACAAAACCATTATCGACGAATGAAGGAAATATACTATCTTTTGAATGGTTGGAATGACATTAATCTTCGAGATACTTCTTATCTCATCCCTTCCATATCAACTACAACTAGAGCTATAAAGAACCATTATTTCTTTACAACAAGATACGACTAATATATCTCTTGGAGAAATTTACCAGCATGCTTTAACCTCTCTTAAAAAATTATTTGATCAATATGTCTTATTCAAGAACATCATTAAGGGTGGTCCAATTCTCAAAAAGGCTTGCAAGAAGCCTTATCTTCAAATCAAGTGCAAAGAACAAAATACTTATGATTGTCACAACAAGAAGAAAGCTTATTTTCGACAATTCTATCATAGAAGAAAGTTCTGTAGATAAATGAAAGGCTATAAGCCTTAAAAAAATGTATGTGAGCAAGAATGGCAAGAAAAGAATAATGGTTTGATTCTTCAAAAAGTCCTAACGTTATAAAAAAGTTTATCGTTGTTTTCTCTATGGACAACTAGGACACTTTGCACGTACTTGTCCTTACAAAACAAAGAAGGATGTCAAGTTATTAAAGCAGCAATCAATTTTGCCTATTCATTATTCTAATAACTTTGAAGATTTGATTGAAGAACAATCTCATGAAGATGAGGACACAAAGTTTGTTGTTTCTATCATGACCTCTGAAGACAAAAAATCCTCTAATTCCTCTACTTCTCTAGAGGACGATACATGCTGTAGCAGACTTGTATGAAGTTAGATCATACTCCAATTCGATGACTATAGGTCCAGATCCAGCTCTTCAGACAAGATAATTATGATAAACTCATCAAAGCTATTGAGTTTATGGATCCTGGATCCAGTAGTACGATCATGAAGCCCAAAATTTCCCCCCTCTGAACTATAGACCTCACATGATGAGTATTTTACAGTTATAGATGACAATTCATTCAAAATAGGGCTTATTACAAAGAGAAAGATCGGGATACGATTCTTTTCACAATGTGCAGTTTGGACTAAAGTTATTGGAAGCAATCTACCTAGCCTAGATATTCTCATTATTATGGATACATACAGTAAAGCCTCACCTTTACAGATCCTACCCACAGGCCTTAGGTATCGATCATTTTTCAATCCTTACACTAACATAAAAAATGTGTTAAAACTTTATCAAGTTCGTACACCATATGGGTTGCTAAGAGATAAACTGTTGGAATATTGTCTTGAATCACATGCATAATTTTCTCACCTATATCCTCTATGAAAAACTGTTGAATTTTTCATAAATCTACCATTAAAAAAGAATAACGATATTAATCCCACAAAAGCCACACATCCAGGGATGAACCTTGATGATCTGAAGCTTGCATAAGATGAGTGTGCTATCCTTCTGAAGTACAGATTGATTGAACCCACAAAATCAGACTAGGCTCACTAAGGGTTTATGTCATCAAATGTTCAGAGAAAAAGCATGGAAAAAAAGATTAGTAATTGACTACAAGCCTCTGAATGAATTCCTACAAGATGACAAGTTTGCTCTTCCAAAGATTAGTACTCAGGTACTATTTCTAAAAGAAGTTGTTATCTTTTCCAAGTTGATCTTAAAGTAGGATTTTGTCAACTGGGCATTCACCCAATTGAGAGATACAAGACTACATTATGCATTCTCAATGCATAGTACCAATGGAATGTTACGTCATTTGGGCTTAAAGTCGCCCCATCACTGTTTCAAATAACAATGACCAAGATCTATGAGCCTATCCTCTACAGTGCAATCATTTACATCGATGATATTCTCTTGTCCTCAAAGAGCCATGAGGAATATTAGGCTTTATTGCAACAATTCTTGGATCTCACTAAACAGCATGGCATTATGCTTTCAGCCTCAAAAAGCATCATTGGCACTAAAGAAATTGAATTTTTAGGTATGCATTTCAAAAATGAATTAGACCAATCTGCTCCACATATTATCTAAGAGTTGTTACACTTTCCTGATGAACATGTTACTGAGAAGTAGATACAACAATTCCTCAGGATTGTTAATTACATCTGTGAGTTCATACTATATGTGGCAACCTATACTTCATGTTTATCCAAGCTACTAAGACAGAATCCGCCTTAGCCTCCTGATATTTTCCCTTCCTTTTTTTCATTATAAATATCCTCTTCAGCCAAGTATCATTACAACTCTTTCATATTTTAAAGATTTTAGTAATCAAATTCTTATAGTTAGTCAACCCCTATTCGCCTTTACAAAGAAATCTTTTCCTTTTATAGCTAGTACATCCACTAGTGTTTCTGAAGTTGCCTCACTTGCTCGTATAAGTTTGTTTCATTATTTGCATCAGTTTCTTCATGAAAATAACTCTTTTGGAAGTTCCACAATGTTCAACCTCAAAGCACCTTACCTTAATGTGACTTTTCTCTATCATCCTCTTTCTGAAAACACATTATGGTATCTTTACTTCTTTAGGCACTCTCTGCCCTTTATGTTTGTGTTGTCGCTATATCTCCTCTTCAGCTCTATCAACATCTCTGTGACCTAAACAATGGAAGCTATTTGTTATGGACATTTCTTGAGTGGTTCCAACCACTAGATCAATGGAAGCAACAATGTTCTCTGATAATATCACAAAATCGTCTATGGAAAGCTTCAGCTAGAATGACAATCTACTCATTGCTTCTTCATCCTCCATTGTCCATATCGAGGAACACATACTACTGTCCTTTACATAAAACATCATGTCCAATTTTATCATACATCATTATAGTGGCCACGACATCAAAACAACTTCAATCTCTTAGAGATTTTCTCAAAGAGATAAATCATTTCCCCAATGCACCAGTCATTTCCACGTCTATTGGACCATATCCTAGTGAATTTATTCCTGGTGAACCAGAAGCACCAAAAGTTGATATACCAGGTTCTAATAGTCAGAATAAGTAAGGTCCGAAGTACTTCCCCCATAAGCTATAACTTTTGGGATCAGTGGTATCAGAGACAAATTTTGTGTCTTGACCGGTGATAACATTGTCTCTTGATAAGAGTGAGTAGGGAGAGAGCCCAAAAGTAATGGAAACACTACCCAATGACCCTGTTCATTTGTCTTCAACTTTGTCTATGTCTAGTTTATCTTCCAGTGTAAAGCATGTGTTATCTAATCGTATAGAAAATCCAGTAGAGATTACCCACGTTCCTGTAGAAAATTGTGTTTATGAGTCTTCTTTACCTTTATTGATTCCGTATGATATTTATTCTCGTGATCATTTTTAGACAAGAAGTATTCGTACTATATTGTCTACATCTTGCCCAAAAGTAAAAGAAATCATCCAAAGTTCTAGATTGGAACAGTGTGGCCATAGATCTACAACTGTAGAATAATACGTAAAGCTTAAAATCCTTAAGGAGCTGATATCTCTATAGAGGGAGCACAATCATACATATCTTTATGTTGGAGCTATATGCCTTGTTCTTACACTTCATGGAAGAAAGGGAATAACTGCTACAGCTAGGATATCTCTTTTAGACACTGCCTATATAATGTACCAGAATGCTTTGATTGGTACCTTGCCGACAACGCTCAATAATGGAAGTGTCATTCTGATGATAGCACCTAATTTCAATATCAGGTTGGATGATCCCACTTTATTTGAACGTCTGTAAATTCAGATCCAGATCACTGGAGCATATCAAGATTCTACAATCATCATGGCTACTTTACATCACTAGATGATCTATAATCTACAGAATGGGACTCATCTTTTTAGGAGTTTACTTTTGAGTCTTTGGATGAAAGAGAATCTTTGTGGCCCACAAACCAATATTCAAGATTCCATCTTATCATTACATTATTTGCTTTTTTGAAAGTTGTTTGCTTTTTTGAAAGCTTTTTGCTTTTTCAAAGTAGCTTTATTAAAGGTGTGATGATTGTACTTTAAAGCTATTTTCTTTTTTTAAAGATGTAATGAGTGTGTCTTATGAGTGTTTTACTTTGTTACCTTTACTTCGCCTATAAAGTAAGGCTCCTCCTCAGTTGTAAGCAGACTCGAGTAAGGTTGTAAACATTTAGACGGAAGTTTGAATGAAATTTGGTTTGAGTGTTTTCTATTCTCTCTAAGTTCTTCCTCTCCTAAAAGCTTAAGTCTTAAGTGATGTTACTACCTATCTTGATATAGAGACAAGTATGCTCTACACTTGCCTCTTTTGAGAATCATCTATATCAGAAACTTTAAGACAGTCTATGACTGCTTTAAAAAACAATTCTATTGATAGATTAGAGTTTAACGAGGAAAGGAGTGCAGGTATTATTGAGACCATTGTTTCGAAAGGGAAAGAGAGTTATGTTGGATCGAAAACAAAAGCATACTAGATTTGACTAAAACGGTAGATTTCAAAACTTTTTTTCCGAAATCAAAACGCAGCGGAAGCGTAATAACCAAATCAACATGTTTAATCCATACATGATACGATATTAGAAAAATAAATAACATAAAAGATGATAGAAATTTTATCGACTCCTTAGCTACAGCTTTGACTCCTCGCTATGGTATCCTCTCCTTGTTATTGTATCCTCAACCAATCCGATCTACCACTTGTTCTCCTTGGAGAACTTGGTTAGCAAGATCCTTTGGTGGGAAAAGGGAAGAAATATGGTAGAAGGTTACCTTAGTTTAAAGAACCAAAACTAAGAGACACTCTCTTTGCTAATTTCGGTCATGAAAGAAAGGAGCGCAGAATTCCAACCATTGCACCAACTATTTCTCTTTCTCAAAATGAAAAGAGAGAGAGCAATAAATGAGACCTTCTCATTTGTTTAATATGGCTAGATAAAAAGACAAAAAACCAAAAGCAAGACACTTATTTTCAGTTAACAAGATGAAAGAAGGGAGAGAGAGTAACAAATGCACTTAGTCCTTTAATCAAAAGAACGCTAAAAGATTGATAAGTTTTTCTACATGTCAACATTAAATGACAACCATTAAACCCTTTAATGATAAGACCATTAAACCATTTAATGAGGACATCATTAAACCATTTAATGATGATGAAGCATGATAAAAACAAATCTTAAATTTAGCAATTCAATGCTAAATGTGTAGTGCCCATTTAGCTACAAAAACCAAAACTACAATGGTGTAGTTTTCAGTTTTTGCCCTCTTTTTTTGTATTTACAAATCTTGTTTTAATTTAATTAATCTAATTAATTGAATCAAATGAAAAACTAGCCCAATATTAAATGTTTACTTTGGGCTTTTAATTAATACTTAATTATAGTAAGCCCATCATTTAATCATAGGCTTATAACCTAATTTAATTAACTTTTAATTAAATTGTTCCAGTATTATTATTCCGAATCTAATTTGGTCCTTTCTTCTTTTTTATTTCCGTAACTGATATTTATTTTTCTTACTTTACTTGATAACCTTCCTAGAAGCCAAGTGGAAAATCTAATTGGACTTATATAATTCAAGCTCCAATAAGCCCAAAATTAATTTAATCTCATTAGAATTGATTCTAGCTTGTTAACCAAATGTCATTCCATTAAAGATAATTAGCTGAACCGTTTTGCCCTTAATTGGTTTTTCCTTATAAATCTCCCGCTTCACTCTATATGGTGATTAACACACAAGATCTCATCTTGGTGTTAACACTTGATAGGTAGTTAGTCCATCAAAATACTAGAACCAGTTTAATCACCAATCTCCGTAAACTATCTAGAAGTGATGATATCACTATAAACTATTTATTTGAGTGAATCTTCCCTAATACATGTTTCAATTAATAATTTGAGCATGCAGGTACTAGATTAATACCTTGTAAAAATCTATTCTGATCATATCAAGAATTATAATGAAATACATGTGATTTTACCACTCATCAAGATTGTGGTACACAATAAAAGAATGTTAAAGTATATGTTTTAAGATTAAAGAAACGACCTACTTTAATCTTTAAAAAACATACATGATTTCATATTCATTTGATAGTGCCATTATCGATAGTCAACTACTATCATGATATGAAACTAATCATTACCTTGAAGTAAAATCATTTAATTACACGAAGATAAATCACAACATTATAGTCTAAACCATCATCAAGCGACTAACTTGTTTATTCAACTGTGAATCAACTAATTTAGATTCCAATAATATACATGTTTCCCATATATCTTCATGTATATATATATTACTTACAAAAGAATTTTGGTACCTTATAACTAGTTATATATGCTCATACAAATAAAACCAAACTCTTTTGTTTTATTAATAATCAATATTTTCATTACAAAAGTAACTAGAAGAAGATTAAGTTATATATAAATACACTTGCTATCCAGGACATTATATTTACATAACTCCAACAAGTTGTGATGGGTGTAAGGTTCCTAAGAGGAAAGCTGAGAGTTGTATGCCTGTGGAGAGAAGGGCTTTATTGTCTCGGCCATCATACCTGGAACTTACCGATAGCTACAAGATTCCCATGTTGATCCACAGTAGTCTACTAGACACTTTAGTATCCTATAATTCGACTTTGGTTAGTCGATGGTCTTCTTAAAGGTGTTGTTTTGGCTAGTTCATTGTCGTACTTTCCCTATGTGCCCTTCGGGGTCTCGATGTTGTTAAGTGATTTAGTATGCTAACCCTTCATAAGGCCTTTTTGGGGGCTCAATGGTATCAGAGCCCTAGGTTATGACCTGGTCACTTGCCCCACGTCGTGAGTTTGATTCCTTAAATGTTAACGAGAGTTACTCATAAGTTACTTCGCCAAAGTTGGCAAACAGAGCATGGTGGAATAAGTAAGGTTCGAAGTACTTCCCTGGCATGACCACAATAACGTCGGTTGCCATTGATGTCTTCTAGAAGCACATCACCCTAATAATTGTCACTAGCATCTATCTGTAGAATGCGTTGTCCTTTGTTATGAATCTTTAAAGGTGGAGGATCTTGACATATGTGCTTTAAGTGTTGAATAGCTTTGGTTTGTTCCAATGTCCAAGATGGTGGATTCTTTTTCAGTAACTTGGATAAACATGAATTATAAGCTACCACGTGTGGTATGAACTCACGAAAGTAATTAACAATCCCAAGGAATTGTTGTATTTGTTTCACAGTGAGACGTTCATCAGGAAAGTGTAACAACTCTTGTGCAATATGTGGAATAGGCTGGTGGAATTCATCTTTGAAATGCATACCTAGAAATTCAATTTCTTTAGTGCCAATGATGCTTTTTGAGCTGAAAGTATAATGCCATGTTGTTTAGTAAGATCCAAGAATTGTTACAGTAAGGCCTAATGTTCCTCGGTGGTCTTTGAGAACAGGAGAATGTCATCTATATAAATGATTACACTGTAGAGGATAGGTTCATAGATCTTGGTCATAATGATGGGATGACTTTAAGCCCAAATGGCATAACAGTCCATTGGTACTGTGCATTAGGAATGCAGAATGCAGTCTTGTATCTCTCAATTGGGTGAATACCCAATTGCCAAAATCCTGCTTTAAGATCAAACTTGGAAAAGATAACAGCTTCTTTTAGAAATAGTACCTGAGTATTGATTTTTAGAAAAGGAAACTTGTCATCTTGTAGGAATGCATTAAGAGGCTTTAGTCAATTACTAATCTCCTTTTTTTGCGCTTTTGCTCTAAACATTTTTGTTGACATAAAATGCTTGGCAAGCCTAGTCTGGTTTTGTGGGCTCTGTCAATCCTTACTTCAAAAGAATAGCACACTCATCTTATGCAAGCTTCAGATCATCAAGGTCCCTAGATGTGTGGCTTTCATGGGATTGATATCCTCATTCTTTTTGATAGGTAGACGTATGAAAAAGTTAGCATTTTTTCATAAAGGATACGGATGAGAAAATTGTGCATGTGATTCAGGACAATAATCCAACAGTTTATCTCTTAGCGATACATATGCTGTAGGAACTTGAGAAAGTTCAAACACATTTTTGATGTCAGTATAAGGACTGAAAAATGATCGATACCTGAGGCCTGTGGGTAGGATCTATAAAGGTGAGGCTTTACTATCTACATTTATACCAATAAGAATATATAGGACAGGTAGATTGTTTCCAAGCACTTTAATCCAAACTGTACATTGTGGAAAGAATCATATCCAAATCTTTCTCTTTGTAATAAGCCCTATTTGAATGAATTGCCATCTACAGTTGTAACATACTCATCATATGAGGTCTAAGCTTCAAAGGGTAAAATTTTGGGCTTCATAATCGTACAGTTGGATCCAGTATTCATAAACCTAATAACTTTGATGGGTTTATCATATTTATCTTGTCTAAAGAGTTAGATCTGGACGTATAGTCATATAATTAGAGTACGATCTAACTTCATATAGGTAAGCAACATATATAGTGAATCATCCTCCAGAGAAGTAGAGGAGTCAGAGGATTCTTCATCTTTAGAGATTGTGATAGAAATAGCAAACTTTGTGTCCTCATCTTCATAAGATTGTTCTTCAATAAAATCTTCAAAGTTATTAGAAGAATGAATAGGCAAAATTGATTGTTGCTTCAATAACTTGACATCCTTCCTTGTTTTGTAAGGACAAGTACGTGCAAAGTGTCCTAGTTGTCCACAGAGAAAACAACAATCAACTTTTTTATAACGTGAGGACTTTTTGAAGAATCGAACCATTATTCTTTTCTTTCCATTCTTGCTCACATACATTTTTTTTGAAAGGTTGTAGCCTTTTATTTATCTACAGAACTTTCTTATATGATAGACTTGTCGAAAATAAGCTTTCTTCTTATTGTGACAATCGCAAGTCTTCTGTTCTTTACACTTGATTTGAAGATAAGGCTTCTTGCAAGACTATTTGAGAACTGGACCACCTTTAATGATTTTCTTGAATAAGGCATGTTGATCATATAACTTATCAAGAGAGGTTAAAGCAAGCTTGTACATTTCTCCAAGAGATATATTAGTCATATCTCATTGTAAAGAAATAATGGTCCTTTGTAACTCCAGTTGCAGTTGATCTGGAAGGGATGAGATAAAGGTATATCAAAGGTTAAAATCATTCCAACCATTAAGAAGATAGGACCTTTCCATCATTTGTTGATAATGCTTCTATAAATCACACTTGTCAAGTGAACATAATTTAATTGCAAAATATTCCTGACGGATCTGTTTATTAATAAGCTAAGAGTCACCAATGAATTCCTTATAAATTATTCCAAGAAGAGCTTCGGCTGTAGTGACTTCGATATACTAAAGTCTTTAATAGTTGCTAATACTTTGCCACCGTTCTCGCAAGGTACTAGTGAAACGAGATGTAAACTCAGACAAAATATCCTATAATAGAATATTCGGTTGAGTCATTTGTAGATCTATCCATGCACTAAATTCATGCAAGCGATCCCTCCATTTACTTGGGGGTAAATCATCAAAAGTGAACCAAGGTCCTGAAGTAGGCTTGGTCTATGTAGTTGGTTAAGCTAGTGCTACTTGTGGTGTTGATTCAGGTCTGAAAGGTTCAGTACTTGTGTATTCTGTTTCACTTATTTCTCGTTCAACTTTAGTAGGTTCAGGCATAGTCATCAGACCTTGTGATAATTCTTATAAATCAGCTAGCTGGGTTGAAGAATTAGAAGACGGTTTAGAGATTTGTTCAGATGATGACTCAGGGATTGTTACAGAGACTTTAGATGTTAAGACAGAGGCTTCAGAATAAGCTTCTGTATTATTTGGTTGAGCAGATGAATCTTCTGTAGCAAGTGTAACTACAAGAGTTGCGGTGAACTCTGTCTGAGGTGCTTTATCCTTCCCAGTAGATGAGGTGGAAGGTTGAACCTTTGGTGGAGAAGTAGGAGGCCTATAGATCGTAACGGTTTACTCCACTAATTAACTGGTTCAGTTTTAGTGAATGAAGTGATGGCTCAGGAACTTGTTCAGGCTTTGGCTTTGACTTTGACTTTAATTTCTTAGATTTAGCTTGAGCTGCCTGAGGATGAATATTATCTAATCAAAGGATAGTTAAACTTGAAGACCTTTGAATAGTCAACTTCTTCTGAATACATCTGATACATAGGAGGCGTGTATATTGGCTGTATATTTGAAAATACTAAAAAGGATGAGCCATATATAGTTTTAGATAGTGTATATTGCATATCAACTTCCATTTGTTGCACAATTCCTTGTTCTTCTTGATTTCTCTAACTTTTGCGTTGAAGTCAGGTCCAATATCATATGTAGCAATGTAATGTCGAAGATCAGCATCAAGTTGTTAAATCTGAGCTTTGTAGGACTGATACATTTGTTGGATCTGTTTAGAGTCGGCATTGACTTTATGTTGCATAGAATGAGTCTGTTGATTGATTCCATCCAGCTTAGAATCAATTCTTCGAAGAACTTTGTTCTGTGCTATTGCATTTGGTGTTTGTTAGTTAAGTACTTCATCAAAACGATTTAAGACAAGTATTCCTTGTGAAGTGATTCTTGTGGCTCGAATATAAGGGTTAGAGATAACTCTAGTTGTTTCATCGGTACTCCTGAATAAAAAAAAGGAAAGTCTTTCTCATATGGCTTAACCATCATACAAGATATAGGAGTATGAGTCATAATAGGAATTGTTGGCTTAGTTACAGGTACAGTAAAACCTCGATAAATGAATATTGTTGGGACCTGAAAAATTATTATCTTATACGGGGTTATTAATTTATCGATAAATGAATATTTTATTAATTTATTGATAAATTAATATTTATTAATTTATAGAATAATTTT
>JANZLX010000007.1:6695240-6715647 GCA_025531955.1 Erythroxylum orinocense | reverse complement strand
GAATTAAGAGTCAAAAAGTGCATTAACAGCTATGAAAATGTAGCCAATTTATATGATAAATTTGGGTTCAATCAGAATCAAAATTGCATTTGGAACATCGTCAAAGCCCTTGAAAGTGTGACCACCCAAGAGGATACATCCATGTGGAAGTGAGACCGCCTAGTTTCACAGGAATCTGCATAGAAAAGTTAGTGCACTATAGATCTAATTACTTCTCAATGTGTTTAGGCTGAGATGCTCCAGAACTTGGAAGATTATCCTGGCTTGTAAGCTCTCTACCTCCATGGCTACATCCTTGAAAGTTCTTGAATTCCTCTCAGACCAAATGTGGTAAACCGTTGTGGAAAGAAGGATAGGAAAAAGGGGGGATAAAGAAGGTGTTTGGTGGAACCAAGAAAGGATAGATGGAAGGGTGGAAGGGTTTGGGATGGGGATTTGGAAACGGGTGAGACAATGGTCCCATACAGACTTGGAGAAAGGGAAGTTAAAGAATAGATGCTCATTGGATTCCATGTCTGTCATACACAGTGAACAATGGTTGGGCATATATAGAAAGTGAAGCTTATCTCTTGTTTGGAGTTTGTTGAGGATTGCTAGCCAAAGAATGAAGGAACACCATGGGCTGTTATGTTTAAACCAGACCAGGTTATACCAAGGAACATGTTGGGTTGAGGGTCTCATGAGTTTATAAGCTGAACCATTGGTGTAAGTCTTGGAGGAGCTAGGAAGCCATTCCAGGTGATCCGGAGAAGTAGTCGGTTGATATTGGACAAGTTCAAAGTCTGTAAGGAGTTCCATAGGAAAATCCTGCCACCTCCACTCATTATTAGTGATTAAATCAGAAACCTTTGTTGTCATAAGAAAACCCGACCCATTTATCTCCCTAGGAGATAAGAAGTTCCTTAGGATCCCCTATAGATGCCAAGGATCCTGCCATAAGAGAGTGGACTGCCCATTACCTATCCTAAATATAAATTAATTCCCTAATTTGTCACGGACACTTAAAATTTTCCGCCAACTCCAGGAGCTATTATTAGTAGGGTGAGCACTCCAAAAGTTTTTCCGTCTTAAAATAACTGTATGCACCCATCTAATCCATATGGCCTCTATGTCATAGAAAAGTAACCAAATCCTCTTCCCTAACAACCCAAGGTTCCAGGATGGCAAATGTTTAATCCCTAAGCCCCCCTCCTTTTTGGGTTTAATAAGGTCACTCCATTTAACTTTGGATTGATGGTGTCTATATACCCAGCCCATAGAAAATTCCTGAGTTTAGCTTCTAATTCCTTGAGGATAGAGGACGGGAGAATAAAGCGAGAGGCCCAATACACTTGAAATGAAGAAAGCACAGAGCTCACTAGTTGAAGTCTACCCGCATAAGAAAGGCTTTTATGGATCCATTTGTTAACTCTCGCATCAATCTTAGCCAATAAGGGTAAACAATCTCTCCTCGAAAGCCTACCTGTAATAAGAGGAACACCTAGATACTTTATGGGAAAGGAGCCTGGCCTGAGCCCTGACAGTTGGGCTAGCTGGTTAGCTAAGTGATTCATGTCATGGGAAAGAAAAAACTGACTCTTAGAACGATTCATATCCAATCCTGAAAATTGAGAGAAGGAGTTTAGGCAATTGAGCAAAACTTGAATAGAACCGATATCAGCATGACAAAACAACAGTAAGTCATCTGCAAATAGGAGATGGGTGAATTTAAGTTCTTTGCATCTCCAATGGTAATTGAAGGAAGGAGTTCTAACTATAAAGTCATTCAAGCTTCTGGAAAAAACTTCCATACAAATAATGAAGAGGTAAGGGGATAAAGGGTCTCCTTGTCTAAGGCCAGATTTTCCTTTAAAGAATTTGGAGGGTGATCCATTAATCAAAATGGCATATGAAGGGGAGGAAATGCACTCTTGGATCCAAGCTATGAATTTCAGAGGAAAGCCTATAGCATCTAGGGAATTGATGAGGAAATCCCAATGGATGGAATCATAAGCTTTTTGGAGATCAATTTTAAAGGCACATCTCTGGTGACCATTAGAAAGGTGGTAATTTTTTAAAATTTCTTGTGCCAACAAGATGTTGTCCCCAATTCTCCTATCCTTAATGAATGCACTCTGGTTAGGAATAATAAGGTGAGGAAGAATTTCTCTAAGCCTATTCGCGATGATCTTAGAAATCACTTTGTACAACATGTTACAACAGGAGATAGGCCTATAATCTACTACTGTGGAAGGTTGAGCTTTTTTAGGGATAAGCGTGATAAAGGTAGAGTTAAGCTCTTTAAGGAGTTTTCTATACTAAAAAAAATCTTGGATAGCCCTAGTAATGTCCTCCCTAAGAATGTGCCAAGTGTGTTTAAAGAAAAAACCATTGAAACTATCCGGTCTAGGTGCCTTATTTAGATTGAAAGAGTTAAAAACCTCTCTAATCTCTTGAGCTAAGGGAGTTACAAAGACTACCAGCTAAGGCTTGAGGCAACAAAGCTTCCACAAAGTCCTTCGAAGGCGGAAAGGATTTTTGACTTCCAATAGAAGATTGAAAGAATTTAACGAATTGTTTTTGGATCTCATCATGATCTACTATCCTCCTCCCATTACCCATTTTTAGAGAATTGATAGTGTTTCGGTTTCTGTTAGCAATTAAGGAGTTGTGGCAAAACCTGGTGTTCCTATCCCCTTCCTTTAGCCACTTGATCTTGGAAACCTGTTTTAAAAAAGACTTTTGATCATCTAAGGCACCTATAAGGACATGGATGGCTTCGGATTCTTGACCAAGTAACTCATTCGACTTAGGTAAAAGCCTCAGTTTATCTTGAATGATATTAAGGGTATCTTGACAGATCCTAACTTTCTCATGAACATCACCCTCTTATCTTGAATTAAAAGCCTTGAGAGCTTGTTTAACCAGTTTGAGTTTAGACACTACACAAAACATAGGGGACCCTCGAATATGCGAAGACCAGGCTTCCTCCACTAGTTGAAGAAAATTTGGTTGAGAAGTAAGAAAGTTGGAGAACCTAAAAGGAGAAGCTCTTCTCTGGATGGGGTTACCAAACTTGACCTCTAATGGGGAGTGATCAGATATGTTTGGATAGTGAATGACGCTATAAGCTCTAGGGAAAGTTGAACTCCAAGCAGAATTGATGAGGGTCCTATCTAGCTTCCTAGCCACAAAATTTTCCCCACTTTGTTTGTTGGTCCAAGTAAAACAAGGATCACTTGAGTTGAGGTCATACAAAGCATTACCATCAATCCAATGACGGAAGTCACTCATACTCTGGAGAGCTGATTGACTAATAGGGTCTGCTTCATGGGGGTAAAGAATGGCATTAAAGTCACCCGCAATTAACCAAGGAGTGGAGGAGAGGGTAGGTCTAAGGGTAGATAAGTCATTCCAGAGATTTTTCCTGTGGTTAAGGTTATTAGACCCATAGACACAAGTTACAAGGAGAGGGAGGGATATGTTCCTAGGAGACAACTCGACATGCACTAACTGATTAGTAGATCGCAAAATTTGACAATGGTAACTGTTCGGGTCCCAAGCTAGCACTATTCTGGCATTTGAGGCACTATCTATATTGCTATAAAAAGGCCACCTAGGGAACAGCAAGGAACAAACATTATTCAAAAAGGAGGGGGACCAAATCCTCGATTCAAGTAAACACTCAAAAGTCACTGATAATCTCTTAAGCCAAGCATGTACAACTAAATATTTTTTGGGGTTATTAAGCCCCCTGGTATTCCAAAAAACTAAATCCATTTATTCCAGAAGAAAACCCCACCTACTTGTGCTTTTTCCTAGGTTTCCGACCTTTTCGCAAAGTAAATTCCCCCTCAACCCCCCTTCAATTCTAGGACTGTCGGGAATCAATTCAGATAAAGGAGAGAAAGAGTTTGTACCTACATGACTTATGGCATTCCCCTGTGGATCCTCAAAGTTTCCATCTGGAGCTTCGTGGTTGAGTTTTGCCGGGCTATGGACAGTTGAATTGCCAACAGTATTGAAGAACTGTTCCATCAACTTATTCATTCCAACTATATGTTCCATCAACAATGGGCCTAAGCCCTTGCCTGGGGAATCAGAAACCTCCCTGTCTTTCTGGGTAGGTTGACTTGTAGATGGTAACTCCTCACCATGCAGCTCTGGAGTAATTGGTTGTTGCTCTTGGCCCTTGCTTAATTCATGGTAATCGCCAATTTTAAAAACCCGCCCTGTCGGTGCCCATGCTTTTTTCTGGGTGACCAGCTTAGGTTTCCATTCATATGTGATACTAACTTCTTTAAAAGATCGCTCCCCCTCCTCAGTATACGTTGCTAGTTGAAAAGAAGTAGGCCAAGGAGTTTTAAGGTCCATCTTAACACACATCCTCGCATACACTATCCGGGCCATCCGAGCAGTTGGAGAATCTATTAAGAGTGGGTGCCCAACCGCACTCGCAATACAACCTAACCCTTCAGTGGTCCAGTAGTCAACAGGAATATTATAAAATTTTGCCCACATTGGAGCTTTTCGCACCACCTCCTGTTCTCCGCCATTCAAACTCCATTTTTTCAAAAATAGAGGTTTACCTTAAATGTGCCAAGGGCCCTTTTCCAAAACCAACATCACTCCAACTTTAGAATCAAACTTAAACAAAAAATTATCGGAACTAGTGATCATAATTTCTTTCAATCCAAACTCAGTCCAAGATTTATTCAAAGCACATTGAACTACTGGGAAAGCTAGTCTTTTACCTATAAAGAAGCCAATAAGTGCCAATCTGAAATTCGTAGTCCCTTTTTCGCCAGTTCCTGAGGTGGTATAACAAAAATTTTATTGTCCTTTGTCTCCGACGGATAATAGGTAAGAGTTGTATCCGTTGAAGTGTCCACCCGATTAGCCACTACAGCTTTCCAAGTTTTAGGTAACTCTTGAGGTACTGGTTATGCCACATCTGAGTTCTTACTGGCAACAGTGCCTACAATCTATTTGGATGGCTGATTGGATAGCGGTTTGGGGCTAAGCGTGGGAGCCAAAGTTGCTGGTGGGAGATTTGAGGTGGAGGTTTGGATTTGAGGTAGATCTGGGGTGGGGGTTGCGGGAATGGAAAGTGGATTGGGGGCAGAAGGAGGAGCCAAGGTTGGAGGGAGAGGAGGGTTAGAGATCTGGGTTTGAGGTAGTTGTGGGAAATCGGTAGGTTGAAGGACAATGGGAGCCAAGGGAGCATAAGCAGGAGTATGGGAGGACGCAATGGACGAAGCCCAGCCAAAATCTTCAAAGATCTGGAGGTCTCGTGCCCTTCGCTCACTCTCGCAAGCACACCGTCGACAACTCACAGACGCATGGATCTACATCACCTCTCCGTTCTCTATTGGTTGACGACACTCTCTGTTGAAGCACGCTCACTAACGCTCTCTTAAAGCACGCTCACTATCGCTCTCTGTTTGTCACTGTCGCTCTTTATGTTGTCAACTTTTAGGACCCTCGTCATCTTTCACATTCAAGCCAGCCACTGCTCTCTTCTACTTTTGCTTCTCCCACTTTATCCTCCTTTCTAAGAATGTTCAACCTCTATATTTAACCTATTGTGTAGTTTTTCTCTCCTAGAGCAAGAGGATCTTTTCATAATTAAGTTATCTGGTGCCTTCAACTTCTTACTAGTTTTAATTTTATAAACATTCTTTCCCAAGACCTATAACAAAACAACAGTAGGAATGTCTATCACCATCAGCCCTGACAAGGCATTAAAAGTTCCCATCCTAATCCTCCAACCCGTCACCTTATAGTGTTGTGCTCATCCACCGCTCTGTTAGTAAACACTCTACTAGATAATATTATAGCTAGAAATTTTTTTTGAAAACGAGCTAGATTTAAACTTCCCACCCCTCCTAACTTTTCACTCTCTAGTTCAGCCACCAAATACTCAACCTAACCCACAACGTGCTCCCTCTATACCAGAAATAATTGTAGGAGAAACCAATAGCTATAAGTTGGAATTTTGTCCCCAAGCTCAATTGATGGTAGAAGAAGAGTTTCTTTAGATTTATAAGTCTTAAAAGGAATCTGCTAGGAGCTGGAATGCTACATTGGAGGATAACCATAAGTTAGAGTTTGTTTCCCAAGCTCAATTGACTACAAGAATAGTCTTTCAGGTGCTAGGAGTTAGAATGCTACATTGGTGGGGTTCTTTATGAGGTGACACCCTCCTTTCCCAATTATAAAAATAATCTCATTTTGTTCAAGTTTTGAATTGAAAGGAATACAAAAGGTGTGGATGAGGCTGGTCCTTGGCACATTGTAGATCATCCTATTTTTCTACAAGTGTAGAAACTAGGTCTTAAGCTTGAGTATGTGAGATATTATAATGTTCATTTATAAGTGAATTTTCACAATGCTTTCCTAGAATATTGGTCTACTAGAGGATTCAGCATGCTTGCAAGTTTCATTCATAAGTCTATTATATGGATGAGACCATTTCCAAAAGGAAAAGTGTAGGTTATACTAAAATGTGTGTGAGTATAGAGATGGAGAAATAATTTCATGAGTTGATTCTAATTCTTAGGTTAAGGGAAAATAAAACATTGGTGGAAGATACAATCTTGGTATCCAACCATTGGAAACCATCATTAAGGCAATAAGGAAAACTATAAAGGTCAAAAGAGAGGAAGGTTTTGAGAGGAGAATATGAAGAATTGATGGATTTGAATGCTCGTTGAAAGAAGAGCAAAGGAAAAATTGATCAAGCGCTACAGAATGAAAATAGCATGGATTAAAAAGGTAAGGAGGGAGGGGGAAGTCTCAATAGGAAAGGATTTAAGGGTAACATCAATATAGATGTTAGGAAATCATATAGATAATGAGGTTGTTCTTAATGATTAAGAAGAGAGAAGAATAGACCAACAAGTCAATACTAAGGACAATTAAAGTTAAATTCAACAGGATGTTATGGTAGAAAAAGGGATAAGCTAGGTTGTAAATAAGAAGGGGCTTTATTAGTGACAATAGAAGGAATTCACGGAGAAATAAGAGGGTCAAGGGATCCGTAAGCAAAATCCCTATCCTATATCAATATTAGCCTGGAATCTAAAGGGAATTAAGTACCCATTAAAATAAATTTTTTTAGCATGTTTTATAGATGAAATTAAATCAACAATAATAGGGGTTTTTACAAATGAATCTAAGCAAAGAGAATATGTTCAAGCTTAGCTACTTAGGAAGACAATGGCCTTTAATATCAAACAACTAGTGCCATAACTATGGAAGAATAATTATTGCTTTTGATGCTAGTACGTTAAGAGTTATTAAGTTAGCTTCAAGTGATTAGATGATTCACATGGTTGTAATTTTTTCAAGAAAATAGTAAAGTATCACATATGTTTATGGTTTGAACTTCAAATTCCAAGGAAAACTACTATGTAACATAATTGTAGGCATCCAACGAATAACACATCAACCTTGGATCATAATATGAGATTTCAATTTCGCTATTTATAGGTCAAAAATTAAAGGAAATGTGAATGATAGAAACTACTCTATTGATCTAGGAGAGTGTATAGAGAAAATAGGAGTCATAAATTTGAGGCATGAACAAGTATTCTACATATGAAGCAATAACAAAGCTTTAGATGTTAATATGGCAAAAGTTAGATAGAGCTTTGGTTAATAATCATTGGATGTTGAAGTTCCTAGAGAGTAAGGATAGTTTATGGAGTTAAGTTTCTTGGATCATTCTCCAATTATGACGTAAAATATATTCAACAATTGCAAGAAATTAATACCTTTCAAATTCAACAATTACCTTGTGGTACTAGAAGGATTTAATATAGCCATTCTTAAAGGAATGAAGGTCCTTATTCTAAGAGTGAAGAGCTTCAAGTGCTATTAGGAAACTTCATTGGGAGAAGCAAAAGTTGAAGAAATTGAATGCTCGGAAATGAACAAATATTGAACCAGAAATGACTAAGTCCAAATAGAATATTTTGATGATCCAATAACTTATATATCAAAATATTGAGGATGGTACCTTAAATGAGTAGGAGAAGAAGGTAGTTAAACCCTATTATGAGGTAGTTTCCTATCATATATCATTACTGAGGTAAAGATCAAAGTTTGTATAGATAAAAGAAGAATAAAGAAATACAAAAAAATTTTACATAATTCTATACTAGCTAGAAAAAATCATAATAGGATTTGCTCACTTACCAAGGAAGATAGCTCTATAATCTCAACTTATCAAGAGATTAAACAAGAAGGCTTTAACTTCTTTGAAGGCACATTAGGAAAGCATGCTTCCAATATATCAAGTTGTATAATTTTCAAATCCTTCATAAGGTTCTTGATGAATATTGAGGATAAAGAAATCTTAAATAGGCCTTTACAAAGCCCCTTGTCCTTAATGGTTTCTTCTACTAAAGAGCTTGGCCCTTAATAGGGAATATGGTAATAAATGCATTGATGGATGATAAGTGCTTAATTGATTATGAAATTATTCCATAACACTTTGCGATTAATGACTTGAAATTGTTTAAGATACTCACTTTGACTCATATTTGATTTTAGTACAATTCAGAAGCAAAGAAGTTAAAGTGAGTCAAAAGCACGATATTTGGGCTATTTTTTGAAGATTAATACTCTCTTGTCTTCGTGGAGTAAGAAGAAGAAAATTAGAGCAAGAGAATGAAAACATAAAGAAAATGAATTAAAGTTACTCATGGCATGTAGCTAGAAATATAGAGAAGTAGAAAATATATGCATGCCATGCATGTTTTAACGTGAATTTAAATGAGCAAAGCATATAGCAGATGACAATGCAAGGTGAAGCAATAGGCAAAAATGTCAAAGCAAGATGAAGAAAATGCAACAAATATTTAAAAGATAAAACCAAAGCATGCAGTAGTCCATGACCTAAACGACGGTGTCAATTAAACAATGACAGATGGCCAAAATGGTGCAACAAGTGGAAGCATTGAGAGAAATGAAAAAGTTTGGCAAAAGGAGCAAAACGCATGCATAGCATGTGATAAAATAAAGCAACATTGCAACAGTTGAAGTTTGCATTTAACGCAAATAAGTCTATGTTTAACACAGATGTATAAACTGAAAACAAATCAAACGCAGACATTCAATAGTGGCGAGGGTTTTAAATAAGTGAATAGTAGGTTGGACTAGAAACTAATTAGAGAAATAGAGAGTAGTGAGAGGAAGGCAGCGACTTTCGGCTGGAGCAATTTAAAAGTAAAATAGGTGTTTCCAGTTGAAGGAGTTTAGGAACTTTAAGAGCTTCAGGAGAGCATGAAGATGTAGGTAAGTTATCCACCACGAGGAGATCCATGGAGGGATAGCTTCTTGACACCGGTTCGAAGGCAACATTGAGGCCAATGACCTTGTTAAGCACTATTTCTTTGTTTTAGTTGTTTCTTTCTCCTTTTAGAAATTGATTGTGTTATCCTAAATTAATTTGGGTTTTGTGTATAGATAATCGTATTCTCATTATTGTTCAATTATTTATATATAAACCTATTGAGTATTGTGAAAAGATGATCTGAATGCATTCATTGGATCATTTATTTACAAACCCATTACTAGAATTTTGATATAATTTGTAATTGTTATATTTGAAATTCACGCGTAGCGACTAATGATTCGTAATGATTAGGGATAATATAACCTAGGTTAAATGACGCATTGTATGTGATTGTTACCTTAATTAATCAGTTTTCCTAATTTGTAATACTACTGCCTAATTGAATCTAGAGATCATATCCTAGGTTATTCGATAGTTAGGTTTAATTAATGACTGTATCTTAATTAAATACTACCTAAGGGAAAACTCGGGTTAATTATTAACCTGCGATTAATAGTCTCTAGGAGAGGTTTGAGAACAATAAATCATAGAAAAATGTTTAATTAGGGTATAGGCCGAGATTGAACCAAAAAAACAAATTCCCAACGAATTTACCGCTTTCTTCATTTTTCATATGTTTCTTTGATTTTTTTTCATTAGGTTAGTTTTATTTTATTTTCTTATTTCTAAAACCAAAACCCCCTATACCTAAACACCTATTATTTTCATTTCAATAATTTTTCACACACTCTTTGTGAGATCGACCTAGACTCACCACTACTACAGTAGTAGGTCTAGTTTATTTTGATTAACATTACGAAACTCTATCAACGTAGTTCTTTGAGAAGTGAAAGTTATTAAAGGAAATAGAAAAACTTCATATTCTTGATCCTAAAGGTACTTATACCAACCTATTTAATGAAGTACATACCTATTACCTGTTGCAACTTCTTATATAAGATTATGTTTGAGATCATGGCAATAAAATTAAGGGATGTTTTAAAGTCAATAATAGGTGAATGAAAGTTGTAAATCTTAGTATGTTTTCTAGGTGTTAGAGTGTGTTTTTAATGTTTTCTTAGACGATAATCATGTATTTAGGTCTTAGATTTATGTTCTTATTAGTGTTTTTGTGTGTTTTGTTGGACTAATTGTTGTTTAAGGTAAGAGTTTGATCAAACTTTAAGCTTAAGCCTCTCAATTTCTCTAGGAATAGAAAGAAGTTGAAGAAGCACAAGATCTATTAAAATTTCACTGATTTGGCTATCATGTATCCCTTATTTGATCTTTTATGTCTTAGAATTCGTTTGAGATTGTTTTCTTTTAAATCATCTCTTGTGTTATTAGCTTCTGGAGTCCTTAATAACTTTTTATCATATCTTCAACTCTTTTCATTCTAGTTCAAATACAATCTCTCTCTCTCCCTCTCTCTCTCTCCCCCCCCCCCCCCTCTCCCTTTTTGTTTAAGGATCTAAAGACACATACCAAGTTAAATAATTAAAGGAATAAAGCCATTGATTAAGGTGGAGTCATATGAGTAAAAGTTATAAAATGAGAATTCTTATTTATAGAATTCATGTCCTATATGATGAATGATATTGTGCATCTTTGTCCTTCTATTGAAAAGGTTCGTAAGTCACCACCCTTTTTTTATGAGTTTTACTTATAAACAAAAGAATGGACACAGATAAACTATCATCTGGGAGATTTAAAGATATGGTAAAGCTAATTTTACTTCTCTTCCTTCTTATTGTCAATTTCTTTTGATAGTTATGAGACTAAAAATTGCTTGTTACAAGTTAACTGTCAGCCTTATTATGTAGCACCTCACTCCCATAAGGCATATTCCTAAACAAACTGATGGTATTTGAGAATACACTCTATAAGGGTGATGTACTAGGACAGTCAGTCAATCATAACCATTAAAACTTTTCACACATCACACACATATTTTGGAAAAACTAATAATCAATTTTGGCCCATTTTATTCATAAACATTTTCAATCACAAGTGTTACAACCATTATACATATCATTAGAATTTCAATAGTCACTTGGGCCCATTACAGATACAAAACACTTTTAGTCATAATGTCATTACATTAACAAATTATTCACATATACATGGTACGATACTTGTGAATACACATTTTGATACAAAATAATGTAATACATATGCAGACGCAAACTGATACTGGCCTCTATCTCTTACTCGAATGTAATGGCTAGACTCTAATTTATCTAACTGAAGATCTTTTCTAAGCTTGAAAATGTTGCAAATATTGGGTTGAGTTTTGCGAACTCAGTGAATGGACCATCTTAGATGGCTCACTCAATCACATAACACATCAATTCATATACTTAAAAAATTCACATCATTTCATCAATTCAACATGTTGAGTCACATACATTTCATATTCATTTAAATCATATTTCACATTCATAAATCATTCAAACTATTTATTTTAACCATTTAAATCATACATATCAGATATATATACAATGCTCATGAGACTCATTTTCAAATGTTATTGTTGTGACCGAGTGCCTATAACTGTCCTGTATCCATTGTGGATATCGGGCTCATTAATAACTGTCCCTTATCTGTTGGGAATACAGAGCTCATTTTACACAGTGAGCTAGAGGCTCTTACCACATTCTGAGCTTTAAGCTCTTTTTCGGTGGCTACTCTGGTCACAACAGCCATTATGTTGTCATGTATTCATATAATAAAATGCGTCACATTCACATATATTCTATCAAAATGTGTCACATTCACATATACTCTATCAGTCACTTGATTTCAGTTTCACATTTATCATTGGACCTTGGTCCAGCATTCAACAATAATGTTGAGTATTACATATTCATTCAAATTCACATTCAAGGAGCACTTCCAATGATTCTTACATGCATCAAACACCTCGAACATTTATTGTCTGAAATAAACACATTCACATTAATCATATCAGCAGTAATTCAACATAGAAATTTAAAACAGAACAAATAATGAAAATGAGACCATCTAGGTCGACTCACAATATGCTCCAGATTAGCATTAGCTTCCATGATTTGAAAACGTCTGGATGCAGATGTTTTATCCTGTATATCAGCATCATTCAATACACATATTATATACACAATATTATGAATACTTAATCACATACATATGTATATGTGTTGTGTATAATGCCTGCTCAATGACAATCTTGAATATATTACCTAAATTCACATCTTATATTCATTCTCATTTCATATATCATATATATCTAATATTGAGCTTAAGTTTACATTTCATTTGTACATGATCATTCTAAGTTCACCAATCAATCCTTATCCTTTGTATGTGTCTGGCTTATTCTTAGGCGTACACCTCAAGAACACTTGGTAATTCTAATATCATAAATCAATTTCTCGTCATTTTTGTTCTAACATTATATGATCTTATAATACCTAATTCTCATTAACATTTACTTAATACATATTACTCAACTCCTTTGAATCATAATTACAATCATATGAACATCTTCATTCCTATTATACTCATGCCTTTAGTGCTTTGATATCAACAATTCATTCACTAAGTTATAACCTCAATTATCACTTCATACATATCACACATTTAGTCACATAATCCAAGCATCATTATAGGTTCAATTCAAGCTCCATTCAAGCCTAAATTAAGTCCAAATGGCCATTAAATATCCGTTAGGTGGACTTAATGTCCGCTAGTTTCCAACTCCGTCCATGTTCGTTTGAAGGGACATCATGTTCGCTGGGACGACATTCATAGGACACCTATAAAAATGTTAAATTTCGACCCTTCAGATAGCAAAATCTCTCCTCGAGGTCTGAATAGAAGTTGTAGAACTAGAAGTCCTCTTCGAAATCATACTTAAATGACCTCAATCCGACATACACAACAAAAGTTATGCTTCTTGCCCCAAAATCTATCCAATTGAATCCATATTTTCCAGATTTCTAACTCCTTACTTACTACATTCAACACCTTATGCTTGGTCTATCATTTCTAGTTTAATTACTCATCATTTCCCCATAATTCTTAAGTCCATTTCAGCTCAATATCATCCATAAAAAAATTATAGTCCATGATTGATCATGAACACTACTAACAGAACATATACATATATACATTCATCATCAACTTTCAGCACATGTTCAACTTCATTTCTACTTTCATTTCACTTCTAACTATCACCTTAATTCTTCCCATTTCAAGACACCACATTATTCCCTTTCTTTAGCTCTAGACTCATTTTAGTTCATCTCCAAAACACCCAAAGAGATCCACATTAATTTTAAACTCCAAGAAAACAGAACATAAAACCTATTATCTATTAAATTTTTCTGCATTTTTTCCTACACCATCTTTAATGATCATTCTAACTCAAATCATCTCAACAAACACTTATGAAATATTGATCATCATATATATATAAGCAAGACATGAATCTACCCACATTTCTCATTCACGTTTCAGCATGTACCTATCTTCATTTTATGATCATTTATCTCTTAACTATCATCAAAACATGTTTCATTCAACAAATAGAAAAGAGTAATGCTTTATACTTACTTGTTTACTTCAAGATCTTCAAATAACACTTAACCCTAGCTTGTCCCATGCATCCCATGATCATCATCTTGCCAAAGTAGAATAGGTGGGTTTTTTATCAAGAAGAAAAGATAGCAAGAACTTTAAAGTAGCTAGTGATGGAAGAAAGCAAAGTTTAACTTGGATGCTTAGAGAAGAGAGTGTCGAGAGAAGGAGAGGAAGATGAAGAAAATGAAGAAGATGAAGATGAGAGAAGCTAACAAAGAGACGAGTAAATAGCAAGGGAAAGACCAAAATGAGAGTGGGTCTTTCACTTAATAAAAATCATGGGTTAAGATAAGTGGTGTGACAAGTGACACTTGTCACTTGCCACATGTCACTTTCTCATGGTCCTCTTTGGGTCTTTTAATTAGCTAGTATATTTGTGTCCCAATTCTAATCCAATTGACTCCCCATTTTAAATGACATGTGTCATTAAATCTTGATGTCATTCATCAAAATTTCTACTACCATCTGACACTTATTTATGATATTATTTATCAATTGTCTCACCACTTGACATTTTTTCTAGTCTAAAAATACCCTAAATTCTATAAAATTCTCAAATTTCACCAAAATTCTAAATTATTACTTATACACACCAACTTAATTTTTAAGACACGTAATCCATAATTCATATTATAATCACATTAAAACAATCATTTATACCTAAAAAAATGTCAAATGAGTACATGAACAAATCATTGTAATGTGTGCAAAATTCAAGTTCATGTGTGTGTATGATAACATTATGCATAAGTATGAAATGCATCTTTCTAATCTTTCATTGCTATTTCTCAAATATAGAAATCTAGGGTTCTAGCCCTTAATATGAAAACGAGATGTTACAATTCTCATCCCTTAATAAATTTCGTCTTTAAAATTCTTATCTGATTGATCAAAAAGGCTAGGGCATTATTTCCTCATATGCTCCTTCGTTTTTCATTTAACTTCATCATTTGAATAATTTCTTCTAATTGACTATAGTCAATGGAATCAATCGGTCTTTCAACTACTTATTCAAATACCACACTCTCTTAATTGGTTCCTGATATATAATATATATATATATAACATATCTATGTTGGATCGTATCGATATTTCTTAACATACTCCCAGGTAACACAGTGTGAATCTGATGTATCTTTGTTGGTAAAATTAACTTAAGTTAATGATGCTATGCTCTCAATAACTTCATATGGACCAATACAATTTAGGCTTAGTTTATCCTATTTCCTAACCTAAGCACACCTTGCCAAGATGATACTCCCAGAAATGTTTCATCTTTCGCTTGATAATCCACATCTCTTCAGTGTTAATACACTTAACACTTATGTCTATCTCACTATATTCTATATCTTCAGTGTTGATCCACCTAACTCATTCTTTTTTCTTGAATCACTTAATTTCTAATACAAATAAATTTCACTTATCAACAACATCTCCAATCAATTATGGCCTTTAACTATTTTAGGCCTCATTCATCCCAATATAAAGGCGGACAACTCTTTCTGTCGTATAATGCCTCATACGGTATTCTAATGATATCACTGTGATAATGATTGTTATGCTTAAAGTCAATTAAAACTTTTCATTGACCTCTGTCATATAATGCCTCATGGACATTGCAATTAGTAAGTCTAGCCATCCTACTATTATCTAGTTAACAATTAACGGTGATTGATTTACTAAAGAAAACAACTAAATTAAACTACTAGATTAGATTTCTAATAGAAACAATCAAACGGTTAATTAATAAGAAGAAATCCAATATTATAAAACACCTAAAGTAGAATTCTCCCTAGCATCATATTGTACCTTTGATTTAGTTATTTAGAGGCTCTATGATTGGACTAGTGAAATTTCCTAATGTAATAAACTAACACTTCATAATGTATAAACACCTACCCTATAATGATTAATTGATATCCATATCTGATTAACACATCAAGAATACTTTAAGATTTATGAAATCTCATAAATAGTCATCCTACTACTAGAAGTATATTGTAAGTCTATTCCTGGAAGCATATTCAATCCTCAAATCTGCTTATAAGTTCTTTTGAAAACATCTATATATAAATTTTCATTAGGTTTAATCTTTTATGCATATCTAACCAACATTAAGAACAACAATAATACTTCCTAAACAAAAAACTCTTTATAAAAAATTGAAATCAGTCTACAACCATGACCATATGTCACATTATTCCTTTGCACTTCTTTAACGAGAGGAACACATAATCTAACACGCCCGTGTAGTTCAGTTGTGTATCC
Source organism: Erythroxylum orinocense (assembly GCA_025531955.1). Taxonomy (NCBI): domain Eukaryota; kingdom Viridiplantae; phylum Streptophyta; class Magnoliopsida; order Malpighiales; family Erythroxylaceae; genus Erythroxylum; species Erythroxylum orinocense. Next base: position 6,699,434 of record JANZLX010000007.1, on the reverse strand, counting down.
CATTATTTCTTTCCAACATACCATATAGGCTCCAACCTAATCATATAGGAAGTTGTTTCTTCATAACCAATTTCCATTGTGTCGAACATTCTCTTTGCACATGAATGCTTTTAATCTCTAAGCCATTTGTGTATGTCAAGTGAGGAACATATCTTGACAAACAATCATGTTTCAACACCCATGATTGATTTTTTAATGTTTTACCTAATAAATTCCTTTAGTTCTTGGCCAACATCATTCCCAAGAAACTTTTCTATAACTACCTAAAATAATACATAAAGCCAATTAAAATATATGGTAATATGCATGAAAAACATTATAAAATACTAACCAAATGATACGTACACTACATGCAGATCAAATACCCACATATTTAGGGGATGCTTGTTTCGTACGTATGAAAAATAAAGAATGAGAATAAAATGAAAGGTAGATCTTGACAGGGAAGTATGGTTGGAGAATTATTAATTTAATTATTCATTTTCAGGTTTTAATCTGTTCCCCTCGTAACGTAGAGGAATAAGAGTCAATACTTTGTTTATTTTGCGCGCCTTTTTTGGGCGTGAGTTCCTCCCGGATTAGCAGCAACAGCAGCGCAGTACCCATCTTGCTCTTTTATTCTTACAAGCCACATTTTTTCAATCTTGCTCCCATCTCTCCACAAACCAATCCCAGCCGGCCATGGAAACAACCTACCACGGTAATTTTCTTCCTTTCTTTCTTCTTCTTCTTTTTTTTTTTGGTTCATATAATGGAAACAGTCGGCCATGGTATAAAATCTAATGCCTCCATGTATGTTTACCAACACAAATGTTGGCCTGTCAACTTCTTTGTGGAACCCAGACAATTAACATCTACATTCAAAGGAAGAATCTTGCAAAATCTTTTCCATTGACGTTCTAGATGAGAGCCTTGGATATTTCACTTTTTCATTGGCACTCTAGATGAGAGTCTTAGGTATTTCACTTGCAATGTAGTTAGGAATTCAAATCCCATTAAACACCATTAATCCCTTTGTCGAAAAATCTGCACATAGAACATGATTGTGGTTAGAGTCCTAAAGGAGCTAGACATTGCCGCCATTGTTAAAAAGCTTTTCTTCTTTCTCCTCGGCTAAATAAATTACTTTCTTTTCCTTTATTCTTCATCTGATCATTAGCCAATTAGGTGTTCCACCATTCTTTTTCTCATCTCTCTTCTCTATCCGTCGGCAATATTCATCAAACAATCAGGTGAACATCTTTTCCCCTTTTGTTTTACTTCTTTTGTGATGCTCTCCTCTATGTTTTCTTGTCTGTTTTGAGTTTTTACTGTCGATTCTGTTACAGCCCCAGCAATCTAGTTTCTACGTTCTCTTGGTTAACGAAAACTTATGTTTACTACATGAATTAGCCTTAACACGTAATTTGGTTGCTACCATGTTCTCTTGGTTAACGAAAACTTATGTTTACTACATATTATTATAGACATTCAAAATCATCTACAGGGTCAAAAAGTTAAAGTCTTTACAAATCATTCCTAAATTTCGAATTCACTATGCTTACGCTACTTATCATAATTATGTTTTCCATGTCTGTTTCCCTTCTTCCATTATCCCCAACTACCCATCTAACCAATCCTATCTCTTTACAATGATTCTGTTCTTTCACTTTATTACAAGTAGGTTTGAACAAGAAATTCCATTCTTTCTATCCAATTTTTCAGCCTGAGAATCATTGCATAGAAAATGTCTTTTGTGCAATTGATAGATCTGTTGCTGCTTTCCACATTAGCAAAGTAGCTGAAGTTGTAGTCATATTGGGCATTTGGGTCATAGTATTATCCACCATGCATTAAAAGCTTGCTTGATCATTTGTAATTTGTTCCTATCATGTCCTACGTCTGAATTGTCATTCCCATCTTATCAACTCCATAGACTCTTCTAGGAAAGCTTTCCTAGTGAATCTATGTATATGTAAATTGCTCTAATCTTGTTTGAACAAGAAAAACTCTGTTCTTGTCTTTCATCATTTGGAAACCGTATAATTATCTGCATATTCATGCAGTATTGAAATTATGATTTGATATGAAAACAGAAAAGGAAAAGAGGAACATAACAAAATGATAGAAAGATTGCACATTAGTACCTCTGTTATTTGATTATCTTTAGACTAATTACCAAAATCTTTATTTTGACCTTCTCCAGCTGTGGAAACTTATTATCTAAACACTTCCACTAGTTTCTTCTTTATTTAGTATGAAAGAACATGAGTGCAAAGAGAAACCTTCAAACTTTTCTGATTTATTGTTATAAAAGTTGAATTTTTTGTTTCCAGATTTGTAGTTGTCCCATTTTACTGCAACTGTGGAGCAACTTTCAATCAAGAAATCTCAATTTTGGCCTTCATCGAGGTATTTATATCAATCAATCCTTTATGTTTTATCCCTTTGTTTAAGTTAGGTTGAGCATTTTCTTTTCTATCATAAACGTCCTTTTGTTTTTTGTATTTGTGATTGGAAATGTGAAACACTGGGAATTTGGATAATGTTGTTTTACTGCTATTAGTGTTATTTCACTCTTATTTATCGTGAAATTTTCCCATTTCATAGATGCAACCTATCCATTCTTTGTTTTTGCCTTATTGAATATAGTTAAGGTAACAACAACTAAGTACGCTCATTCATAAATTTCAATAAAGGTTCTTAATCCCCAAGTTGAAATCTCATGTCAAGCTCATCTTGACCCTTATCTAGAACTTCTTCATCTTCATGAAGTGGTTAAGAGTCATCTCCACAATATTATCAACATTCATAATATTTACTAAACTATCAAATATGGTGTTCTACCATTGAGTGTTTTGGTGGGTAGTATATATAGCCAATAAACTAAAAATTTCATCTCTTTTCATCAAAAACTTTATGCTCCCTTATCACTCTCACGACGACATTATCCAAATTCTCATCAATTTGAGCTTCTTTAATATCAATTATCACTCATTCACCACTAGCAAAGCTCATTCATATCCTTTATTAATCAATTGACCATAACTTGATATATTTTTATCAAGGTTGGGAACTAGAAGTACATAAGCTATTTGGTTTAAGGTATGCATAGAAACTGATCTTCTTCTTGATCATCTTTCTCTGTTACCTTCGCTTATTGGTTTATCTCTTTTCCACTGCTATTACCTAGCTTTTCAACATGCCCTATCTATATGTTGGACAATTATTTTCTAAATTTTTTAATGTAGATCATCATGGCTCGCCCCCTATTCGCACACGACGACATAAACTAAAGCAACTTTTGATACTTCAACAAACAACAAATAATATGATGGTTTTCTTATTTGCTATCCATTATGTTATCTATTGTTTCTACCTTTAATGTAAGGTCCATGAAATTAAAACAAAGGAAGAAAAAAGGATTAATAGAATGAGATGGATGTTTAGATTGACCATGGATTGTGATAATGCCTGCATTACTAAACTTCGCATGGATGGAGCAACCTTTAGGATATTGTGTGATATGGTAAGAGATGTTGGGGGTTAAAAGACACTAGGAACACATCTGTAGAAGAGGTTATAGCAATGTTCATGTACATCTTAGCTCATCATAAAAAGAGTAGGACAATAAGCCTACTTTTTCCACATAGTAAAGAAACCGTGAGTCAGCAATTCCATCAAGTTCTTCTTGCAATTATAAGATTGCATCATATTTTGATCAAAAAGTAGGAGCCTATTACTCAAGATTGTCAAGATGAGAGATGGAAATGTTTTCAGGTAATTGAACATTATAATTAACATATAGCATTAATATCATAATTGTTATTCCCTAAATCACCTTTTAGTTTTAATTTGTAGGGTTGCCTAGGAGCCTTAGATGGGACACTCATTAAAGTTAAACCTCCTAATGAAGATAAGCCCCAATATCTCACAAGAAAAGGATGTATTTCAACAAATGTTTTAGGTGTTGTTGCCCAAACATGCAATTCATATATGTATTGCCTGGTTGGGAGGGCTCTGCACACGATGGCCATGTGCTTTGAGATGCAATCTCAAGGCCTCATGGTCTACGAGTCCCTCGAGGTAAATTTCTATTACAATATCCAATTTTGTTTCTATTTAAGTTATGCTGCTAAATCATAACTTATTGTTTAATTATGAAGGATGTTATTACTTGGTTGACTCTGGATATTGCAATGCAAATGGATTTCT
>JANZLX010000007.1:6677930-6688545 GCA_025531955.1 Erythroxylum orinocense | reverse complement strand
CTTACCTTTCTATCCTTTCTCCGCCTATCTTTCTTATTTTGGCCTTTCTCCCCCTATTTGTTATTGATCAAAAAGATCATGACCGAAGATGTTTCATAACTTCAGAAAACATTTCTTTGATTTTGTTGAGAAGTGGCTTAATGTCTTCTTGTATATGCTGCACTTCCTTATACAAGTCACTCACTGAAGGTCAAGGATCATCAAGCTTATCATTGTGCTTCTATTGTGCTACTTCAGTACCGATAGTGGTAGTATATGCGTTTGAAGATATGACATCTGGTCCAGTGATTACAAAGGTGGGAGGTTTGAAAGATAAGTTTGGTTTCAGAAGATCAAGGTCATCAGGTCTGGGTAGGCTTGGAACTTGTCTTCCAGACAGGTGCAATACTTCTCCAAAGGAAAACACAGAACTTAAGGGTCTAATGTGCATAATTAAGTGCACAAGAGTCTCTATGCTTAATATAACATCTCCAATTTTCATGGATTTGTACTGCCCTTCTGTAATTCTGCCAACTACTTGACAAGTTTCCTCGATGGTTGGACGACTATAATTACTTCCTGATGCCTTTAAAATGTAATGGGAGACATAAGTTCCTCTCTGTTGAGCTGCAAAGCATGCCTCATCTATGTTTCTGACTTCTTCTACCCCCTTATCCTTTTAGAGTACATTTTCTTCTTCCCCTTTTTAACATTGCGAACAATGTAAGGTCTTGGTTATACGTCAGGTACAATCTTGATCACAATTCTTTTTGTAACTGGAAATATAGTGTACCTCTGCTTTGTCATCTGTATGGGGTATGGTCTAGTTCTCTCATCTCATAGGACACTATACAACCTTATGTCTGCATCATTCAACAGATGCATTGTACCACTATTTACGAAGATTGGTTCAAATTATACCTTAATTGACCTTTTTGGGGAATCTCTGATCATTAGAGAGCTGGTACTCCTCACAAGTTGAGCGTCTTCAATAATTTTCATTTTTAAATCCTCTTTTTTCAGTGGTTGAGAAGGATTTAGTTGTGCTCGACTGTGTTCTTGTCCTTTTCTTCTGTTGAACAACAGAAGGAGTGCTCTTCTTCTCACTTCTTTTCTGCCTCTTTTTCTCTCCGATCAATCGAGGAGTCTGTTGTTGAGGTTGAATTTTCTTCTTCTAAAATTCCAGCCTCTTTTTAGTCTGAGCTTCTGAAATTCCAGCCTTCGGTGCTTGCGTCTCAGAGTCTCCACCCTAACTCAACTCCTTTTTTTTCTTTTTCTCTTGTTCACGTACGATTCGTACTCTAGGCGAGCTTTTTCCCTGCTTGGGTTTCTCCGAAAGGAATGTTTCCCCCTTCCTCTTCAAGGTTGTTTTGCTCTCTGTCTACCGTACCTGGCTAGAATATGTTCCTTCTGTTTTCAGATTCTTCAAGCCCATTCTGTTAATAGTTGAAGCATTGATGCTGTTTTGATATTTATCTTCATTCTGTTCCCTATCTGCAGGCGAACTTCAGAATCTCTAAAGATTCTTGTCAGCATTATCCCATATGCTAGACTGGTCCAATCTTTCTTTGACTTTATGATATAATGGAAGATAAGATATGGAAGATCTATGGATTGGCGATTGAGTAGATGATATAAACATTGCTCATCTAATGTCGTCACCAGATTTCTCGATCCTGTTCTTTGCAGAACACAATGACAGAGAAGTAAGTGTAGAACCCTAGCCTTCGGCCCAGTTTGAGTCATCCATTTAGCCTTGTGAGCAAGCTTTACTCCTACGCATGCACACTCAGTAGCATTCTCGATTGCCTCCACCATCACGATGATCGACAATCCGTCTACAACTGAAACTAGAGTATTATCAACTGTCCCAACGTTCTTCCAGAAATCGTATACCTCGTTCGTGTAGAATGCCTCATTTATCTCAAAGAACTTTTCTCATTTAGCTACTACAATCTCCAGTTCTATATCCATCTGGTTCTTCAAGGATTCGAAATCAACCAGTCTTGCAGTAGCCATCGATTGCTCCATTTCTTTTTGTGGTTAACAAATAACTAAATGCACATATGTATTTCTGAAAGAGGTGAAGTTGGTTTCTGAAGTTCAGAGTGAGAGCAAGACAAGGTTTGATATCTAAACAGAGTAATGAAAAGTTTTTGTTAAGAGTTCTTCAAATGTCGATGTCAGTGTACGTTAAGAGACTTCTAGAGTAGGTGGTATTCTCAAGGCTTTGAGACGCTTTCCCTCCAAAACTTTCTTATTAGAGAAATTATCAGCTGTGACTACCCTTACTGTGACCGTTAACTCGTACGATAACTTCCTCTTAATTTTGTGTCTTAGTTTTTCGTCTTAATATGACCTCATCTTTGTCTTAGTATGGCGTCAGCTTCTTAGTTTTTCTTCTAAGTATGACGCCATCTTCGTCTTAGTACGATGTCAGCTTCGTTTTAGTTTTTTGTTTTAGTTTTGCATCTTAAAATGACGTCATCTTCGTCTTAGTATATCGTCAGCTTCGTCTTAGTTTTCCATTTGTGTTTTTCGTCTTAGTATGACGCCATCTTCGTCTTAGTATGACGTCAGTTTTGTCTTAGTTTTGACAAATAAATCATAATAACAATAATTAAATTATTCAAAATAGGAAATTATAATAATCAAAAAATAAATTTTTGTCTTTGCACTTCGTCTTACTTTTGTCTACACGGTTTGTCTTAGTTTGACTTCAAAATTGTTGATCATGAACTCGTTTTGGCTTAACATTAATTAGTACAGATCAGTAATATTTATATGTTATGATATTTATATATTCATTATGAAAATTTTATAGTTAATAATTTTCTTCTTCTTATTATTATCTTTATTATTCTGACTAATTTAATTATATCAAATTTATTTTTTATTGTTGTAATTTCTTTTCCTGATTAATTTAATTATTTTTATTATGATTTATTTCTAGTATTATTAATGTTCTACACGAGTATATGTAGTTATTATTAATCACTCAGTATAACCATACTAAGGTTTCGTCATTTTTGTGAACATGTCTACCCATTGATAGTTCGTCTCAACAAACTGTAGAGTTGCGATCTTCCTGTAACTTCTAACTAGTACTTGATTCGCAAGGTCTGCGACCTGCAACTTCCAGCTGACATATACTCAGCGGCATAACCATCATCGTAGTATGCAATTAACTTGAAATCTTAACCTTTCTGTGATAGATTTCTTGAGACCGCCAAAATTTTTTACCTGTCACATTATGCTTAATCAACTCAACTAATGATACGTGTTTTTTTTACTTACAAGGAAGGAGACGGTGACCGCCAAAATATATGAACCACGCATCGGTGTTAAATTATACTGCCAATAAGATATTGGAGATAAGCAGAGATGAAGAGAATTAGAGAAGAAGAGGACCAGAACAAAGGTTGACGTTTCAATTGATTGGTGATAGATTTCTCGAAACCACCAAAATTTTTAACCTATCACATTATACTTAATCAACTCAACCAATGATACGTGTTTTTTTACTTGCAAGGAATGAGACGGTGGTCGCCAAAATGTATGAACCATGCATCGATGTTAAATTATTATAATATAAAAAAAGATCTCAACAAGGTTTTGCACTAGATAAGAAGAGGAGCGGAACAGAGATTGATGTTTCTATTCATTCCTCTGACTTCTAACTGGTACTTGATGCGCAACGTTTACGACCTGCAACTTGCAGCTGACATATACTTGGTGGCATAACCAGCGTCGGAGTATGCAGTTAACCTCAAATCTTAACCTTTCTGTGATAAATTTCTCGAGACCACCAAAATTTTTTATCTATCACAATATACTTAATCAACTCAACCAATGATATGTGTTCTTTTACTTGCAAGGAAGGAGACGGTGACCACCAAAATGTATGAATCACGTATCGGTGTTAAGTTATACTGCAGATAAGATATTGGAGACATAAGCAGACATCAAGAGAAGTAGACAAGAAGAGGACCGGAACAGAGATTGACGTTTCTATTCATTCCTTTGAATTCTAACTGGTACTTGATGCGTAACGTCTGTGATGTGCAACTTGCGGCTAACATATACTTGGTGGCATAACCAGCATCGCAGTATGTAATTAACCTGAAATCTTAACCTTTCTGTGATAGATTTCTCGAGACCACCAAAATTTTTTACCTGTCAAATTATACTTAATCAACTGAGATGGTGACCGCCAAAATGTATGAACCACGTATCGGTGTTAAATTATACTGCAGATAAGATGTTAGAGACATAAGCAGACGTGAAGAGAATTAGAGAAGAAGAGGACCAGATAAGATATTGACGTTTCAATTGATTGGTGATAGATTTCTCAAGACCACCAAAATTTTTTACCTGTCGGATTATACTTAATCAACTGAACCAATGTTACGTGTTTTTTTACTTACAAGGAAGAAGATGCTGGACACCAAAATGTATGAACCATGCATCGGTGTTAAATTATTACAATATAAAAAAAGATTCCAGTAAGTTTTTGCACTAGACAAGAAGAGGACCGGAACAGAAATTGACGTTTCTATTCATCGGTGATAGACACGGTAACCCCCAAAATGTATGAACCAGACATCGGTTATTATAATATAAAAATTTTGTTATAGCATCCGGTACTATTTTTACTGCTTAAATTAACTTCTGCAACTTAACACTCGCACCATATCAAGCCTAAAAAATGAAACAACTTCTTCGTCGGCGTTTCTAATCATTATACACTTGCTACTCCTGACAGGTTGATCTTCAACAAGAATTTTCACTTCTGTACACATTCAGAAATTACTATGATTGCTTACCTTTTTTCTTGGCACCCCTATTTAATGTAGCAATCATCATATAATACAACCCAGATTATTCTTGAAAACCTAATATTTACCTGTATTTCTTTGTGATTAAAATAACTAACATCGAAATTTTAGCCCTCGCACGCCCTCCACTAACACCTTTATATTTTAACTTCTTATCTTTTCTCCTGTGACTTAACCCTTAAATCATATCTACCGTTACCACTGAAACATTTTCTCCCGCCAAACTTTACTTCTCTCAATTACCCTCTTCTTTTACCTTCTTCTTCTTTAACCTGAATAGATCAAATTCTCCGTTCCAGAAAGAAAAAAGCCTTAAAGTTACGTCTTCTATTTCAAGAAACAAAGAACAACTGTCCATATTACTCAGGCATTCTTTTGTCCATGGCTTTTTTTTAAATAAAATTTATCGTTTCAATAAAATCGTATCTTTATCTTCTGGTTATTACATTTTTGCCAATTTTCTTTACTATGACCTAATTTCCTTTCTCCAACACTTCAGCTGAACTATACAAGGAATAAATACAATCGATAAATGCAGTTGTTCAACTCTATTAAAAAACTATCAAATTTAAATGTTATTAAATTATTACTTTTTTAATTGATACAATAATCCGCTGTATTTTAATTTTTGTAAATATCGTTTCCTTTTTTCGATTAAATTTGTTTCCTTATTCTATTATTCTGACTGCATTTATACTCCTTTTTTTAGGTTCCGTGCTTATTCTCTGCTGCATTCTTCGACTACTAAGGTATGTATGGTTATCTTAAATAAATATATTGTATAATATTCTAGTATAGTTATTTAAATCCTTAATAATCATGTTTGTTAGCCATATAGTTTGTTACATATTTTTGAAAATATTTTGCCTTGCTACATCTTTTCGTTTATGTATTTGCATATCAAAATATTACCACTTCAGGTATGTTCCATATATGTGTGTGTGTGTGTGTGTGTGTATTTTACAAATGTTATTATCAAACATCATCAATGGATAAATCAAAGATGTTCATATTATCTCCACCCCTTAGGTTTTTAAATATGGATAGAAATGCTAAAAGACGTCAAAATTATGCTGAAATGGCAAATGATAAAAAAATAAGAATTGTTACGGTGACGTAGAGAAAGTCGAGCTGCAAAAAAAAGAAGTTCCACTTCATCGACACTTCAGGAAACAATTACTGATCAACATAACGATAACGAACCTTCCATCGGTTAACTCCCTCCTCATGAACCCTCTTATCAACAAATACGTCACTGACGTATTGATATCCATGTTGATCCCATTAATGAAGGTACCTTCTTTTACTATATTAAAACTATTTCCAATCTAACTAGCCCATAAAGTGATAATGTTTTTTTTATATCTTTTAAAGGATAAACCATCGCACCTTTGCTTCAACATTAGCATACTTGTAGAATTTACTTGTTGAACCTCAACAGCTCCCTTCTGTTCCAAATTGTGAATACTGTAACGCAAAACAATTATCATGAACCTTCATCCTTCTGTTAGGAAAAATTTTGATTGTTGCTCCTCAAATGCTTTATGCTTTAAAATCTTTGTTTTTAAATAGTGACGAAGAATCGGAACATTTCAGGAAGAATGTTCGTACATATAAAAGAAGCCAGATATGATCGTGACCTCACAAAAAACACAAAGGGAGTTTATACATTCCGTGTCCAAAGATAAGTTTATCATTTCCTTGATACTTTACTGCCAATAAGCAATAAGGTATCTGGAATCCAACTTTATTTCTTTGATACTGATGAAGAACTACAAAAAAGGATCAGCAGTTCTAATAAACTTCCTGAAAATACGTTGAAGCTCATTATGACAATTCTTCAAGATAATCCTTATGCTAGGTTCTTTCGAAGTCTTAAAGATATTTCATTGCTTGAAAATCATGAAATTGTTCTCAGATGTTATCCTGGTCTTGATCAACTCGTTTACAATCTTCCTATGCATCACAAGTAGTTGCTATATGGACTGAAACTGATAATGAACAATATGATAGATCTCCTCATATCCAAGTCTATACTCACTCAGGTCCGAGTTAGAGAATTCAATCTTATTATGCATGCTATGACCGGCTTCAATATCCACTTTTATTTCTGCAGGGAAAATCAGGATGGTATCATGGAATTAAGCGGTTAATTCCACAAACAAACAGGATCAATGTTTCTGATGAAACAAGCACTGCTCCTTTCTGCACTTTTACTTAACCAGTTAAATTATTTGCTCTCGAAAACATAGGTTAATTGTCTACTTATTTCCTTGTTTCCCAAATATTATCTAATTACATAGATTAATTTACCATTTTTTCCTTGTTATTACTAGTTACTCAAGAAGCACACTTTAAACATGGCCTAGTAACTGCCAGAGAGTATTATTGCTATCAACTTCAAATCAGAACTTATGACGAATCCATGCATGTCCACAGCTTAAGACGACTTTAACAATTCGTTGTTGGTTCTTATATAAAGATTGAAACATCTCGCCTTGACTTCCATAGGAAAAAACAAAATGAGATACGATAAGAAATTTTGCAAGGTGTTTTGGATAGCATTAATGTTGGTCAAACTAAAGCTTCCACAATTGGCCGCTGAATTGTCCTCCCAGCTTTTTTTATCAGCAGCCCAAGGGACATGAAACGATGTTATCTGGATGCAATGGCTCTAGTACAAAAATAGGGCAAACCAGATATTTTCCTGACTTTCACCTGCAACCCTATGTGGAAAGAAATACAAGAGAATCTTAAATTCCATGAAAAGGCACAAAACAGACAAGATTTATTAGCCAGAGTGTTCAAAGCTAAATTTGAAATTCTAAAAAATGAGTTGATCAAAAAACAAATGTTTAGAGAAGCCACCGCATTTGTTTACATGATTGAATTTCAAAAGCATGGATTCCCTCATGCTCATTTGCTCCTAATACTTCAACCACATTTTAAGTTGCTAAATCCAGATTCCTATGATCAAATCATATCAGCTGAAATACCTGATCCTGATCAAAATTCAAGGTTTTATTCTCTTGTCATTAAGCATATGATCCACGGTCCTTGTGATGTTATGAACAAAGATTGTCCTTACATGAGAAATGGTGTATGCAAAAGTCATTATCCTAAGAAATTTACTCCTTTCACTGTCTATGGTGAAGACAGTTATCCATGCTATAGACAGAGAGATAATGCGAGAAAAGCTAAAATTTGCAGACATGAGGTTGATAATACATGGGCGGTTCCTTATACCCGTACCTTCTGATGTTACTTGATTGCCGCATTAATGTTGAAATATGTTTGATTGTTAAGCTTGTTAAATACTTATACAAATATGTATTTAAGGTCTATGACCTTGTGAACTTTAGCGTCAACGATTAAGAAAGCACATGTAATATTGATGAAATCAGTAATTTCCAAGAACACCTTTGGATTTCACCCCCTGAAGCTTTATGGCGCATATATGAATTCCGGTTAGCAGAGATTAATCCATTGATCTATATACTACAAGTTCACCTCCCAGATCAACAATTTGTTTCCTTTATAAAAGATGCTAATTTGTCTTATTTATTAAGGAATATTGACTTCTCTAAAACAATGCTCACAGAATTTTTCAAGACGAATTCCATAAGTCAAAAGGCCGCAGAAATGAAATGTCTGTATAAAGATTTCCCATAACATTTTGTTTGGAATAAAAAAAACATGGTCGGAAAGAAACCGAAGAGAAGTCATAGGATGATTAGTTACTGTTGACCCTCGAGAAGGAGAAAGGTATTACTTAAGATTATTACTGACAAATGTTCGAGGGCTAACATCATTTAATGACTTGTTAACTGTTGATGGTCAAAAGAAAAACTATTTCAAAGATGTTGCACTGCAATTAGGATTGCTAGCATCTGACTCTTACATAGAACAAACACTTGAGGAAGCTGTGATCTTTCAAATGCCGACATCCCTCAGGCTTTTATTTACTACACTCTTGTTCTATTATTTGCCAACAAATCCTAAAAACCTCTAGGAAACTTTCAAAGACGACTTATGTTATGACTACCTGTATGCTTATTCTTCTTCTAATATGTATACATCTGACGATATTACAAAAATGGCTCTTCAAGATATCAATAAATCTCTGGAACAAATGGGCAAAAGCTTAGTTAATTACCATTTTACCGAGCATCAGTTCCATGTTGATTATCATGAACAACAAACTAAGGAAGCACAAAGTCAGATGAATATACAGATTGATGCAGAAGACCTATTGTTACAATTAAAACTGAACAATGTGCAAAAACACATATTTGATGTAATAATGAATTCAGTTTTCACTTCAATGAATAGAAGTTATTTTATCGACGGTCCTGGGGGAGCAAGAAAAACTTTCTTATATCGAGCTCTTCTTGCAAATTTACGATCATAAGGACATATTGCAATTGCTGTCACTACATCAGGTGTTGCTGTCTTAATTCTTCCTAGTGGTAGGACAGCTCACTCAAGATTTAAAATCCCCCTTGATTTCTCAAACCAAAAAGTTTGCTAATTAAGCAAACAAAGCAGTGTTGCAAAATTGATATGTCAATCTAGCCTTATTTTATGGGATGAAGCTTCCATGGCAAAACGAGAAGCCATCGAAGCGTTTCACAGCTTACTTCAAGATATAATGGATTCTGATCAGCCTTTTGGAGGTAGAATTGTTGTATTTGGTGGTGACTTTTGTCAAACATTGCCAGTTATTCACCAAGTAACAAAACAACAACTAATTGATTCAATTCTTCTAAATTCACATCTTTGGCTGCACATCTCTAAATTCTCTTTAACGATAAATATAAGGGCTATCTCAAATTCAATTTTTTGTGATTTCTTATTACGCGTTGGACAAGGCACTGAGCCAACAAATGAATAAGATCAGATATGCTTACCAAATGAACTGATTATTCCTTATAACAACAAGGACAAATCTCTTAATAGTTTTGCACTTTTTTCATTAAATAATTTACTATCCTTTCTTGGAATTCGTATTACACTTCTCTAATATACAATTATCCTTACTAGGTTATTGGAAAACGTCTTCTCTGACCTAAACTTATATTCATTCGACCCATATCAGATGATAAACAGATGTGTGCTATGTCCTACAAATAGTTGTGTTGATGAAATTAATGGCATCATGATTAAAAAATTACTAGGAAATATCCATTCATACATGAGTTTTGACAAGACAATTGATCGAAGACATCAAGCTGATTATCAAGATTTTCTCAATTCTTTAAATCCTAAAGGCCTACATCCACATAAGCTTTTGCTGAAAGAAGGCTCTGCAATTATGCTTATGAGAAATTTAAATCTAACAGAGAGATTATGCAATGGAACAAGGTTGATATGCAAACAACTAAAAGATCATACAATTTCAGCTGAAATTCTTTTTGGACCTCACAAAGGAAAATTAACTTTTATACCTAAAATTCCTTTGCAATCTTCAGAGAATAAAAAAAAATGGTATTAGATAGCAAACAGTCATATTGTCACTATGGAATTCTTTTGTTGACAACGAGGGCCAAAAAATTGTGGAATCACTTCACTCTCATCCAATTATTGTCTGCACAAGGCTCAAAGTGAACTTCTATAACGGTATTTTTTTTCATTCCTCATAGTATTACATTGTACTATTTCCCTTTTTATTGTACCTTAAACTTACATTTTCAAATGTTAGGTGTTGCATTATCAACATGATTCGACTCAGCAATCCTCATTGACCCACCAATACAAGAAGTAGCAGATTTAAAAAATTGGTAATCCATTATCTTACA
>JANZLX010000007.1:6657906-6674583 GCA_025531955.1 Erythroxylum orinocense | reverse complement strand
ATTATTATTATTATTATTATTATTATTATTATTATTATTATTATTATTATTATTATTATTATTATTATTATTATACAAAATCAATAAATTACTTATTTCCAATCATATTATACTACAAGAGTATTTTAGCCGTTGACACTGTTTTTATGTTCTGTCAACTACAACCAAACATATTTTTGTCCTCAAGACGGAGACAATTTTATACGTTTTGTCCATCACAACTAAACACCTTACTGTCTCTAATTTTTGTTTTGTTCTGTCTCCAAATTTTTGTCTCGTTCCATCTCTGTATACTAGAGACAGTAACCAAATGCAAAGTGTCAAGCTTGTGATACAATTTTTAAAATTAATATTATTTAAACATTTTAAATTTTAAATAATAAAAAATTGATACTTTTTGCTAATATAATAATTAAATTATTTAAATTTAATTTAATATTTTTTATAATTTATAAATTAATTAAATAATTTTAATAAATTAATCATATTTTTTATTTTTTATTTTATAAATTTTCTTGACCTATGACGTTTGTGTTGGGACAAAGGGTGAGACGGGTTCAACGCATTGGAAGTACTAAGAGTATAATAGGTGGACAAAATAACTTTTTTTTTGTTTAAATGAAATTATGAGGAATAAATATAAATGCACAAACAATTACACTGAATTTTTAACATGAAAACCTTCTCAATATAAAAAGTACAATTATGTAATTTAGAATTAATTATAAAATTAATGAGTGCATCAAAATAAATTCTTCAACAATTCGAGAATTTATAACAATAAACATTCATTGATAAGAGCGGTATATATCAAAATCAAGATATAATATAAAGACTTTTATTATACTACATAGACTATTCTTCAATATTACGATAATTTTGCATTGTCAACTTTAAGAGCTTCTCTCAGAGCTCTTTTTTCACGTCAAAGGAGAAAATGGCAACAAATGCTCCCAAAGGCCAAGAGAATAGTCACTCCAAGACTAGAAATAGAAGGAGAGAAGGTGATACTACTAGCCATACACCATGTATAAAAGGAAAGTGAATGTATCACATCCACCAACCACATCAGTTACAAATATAGGTTAAGTGAGAAGAAGAAAATAGTCTACCAAAACCTAATACACAACTCCACCAAAGTGAGGAGAGAAAAATGATGACTATGGATGGTCACACCCTTCATTTTACACCCAATAATATGAAGAGTTAAAAACTTCTTCATAAAGATTACACTTCTACACTAAATGCAAACAACTCTTATCTTCTTTTGATTATAGTGGGTTCCATTTGAGGAGGACCTAAAACAAAATCCCCTTTAAGTTAAGTGGAGGCCTCTATCAATTTGACAACTAAACAACAAGTATCAAACTTCTCTTTCGGTGGAGACTTGATGATCATGTATGAATCATTATTTTCTATATGTACTTTTTCAAGTTCAAGCAACCTAGAGTCCATAACATCTTGTATCCAATGAAATCTCACATTAATATATTTAAATCTACTATGAAAAGCAAGATTATTGCTAAGATGTATAATACTCTAATTATCACAAAACAAAACATACTTCTTTTGAGTAAAACCAAGTTCCTAAAGAAACGTCTTCATCTAAAGCAACTCTTTGCAATCTTTAGTTGTAGCTATATATTCAACCTCAATAATAGCTAATGCAACACACTTTTGCACCTAAGATTCTCAAGCCACGACTCTCTCTACAAAGGTTATCAAATATCTTGAAGTCAACTTTCTCGAATTAATATCACCTGCCATGTCTGAAACAGTGTACTAAAAAAATAAGACTTCTTACTTCAAAACATAGTTCCAAACTAGAAATGGCTTGAAGATATCTCATAATCCACTTTACAACATTCAGATGCTCTTTACTTAGATTAGAATAGAATACAACTAATTGTATCTAAGTTAACAAGGATTAAACATAAAAAATCTTGCCACTTAATTGTTTATTGTTGAATTTTAATGCCTCTAAAAGCATTAAAAGTTTTTATATTACTTCAATAAAAGTGATACCATAAGATTTTGAATAATCTCACTCATATCTTGAGTCTGGACCATATGAACTACATGTACTGAGCCACCTTATTTTCAGACTAGTTAGGTCGTCCTCTTTTATGACCTCTTTTTTATGTGGATCTCTTTATCGATCTTCCTAGTAGATATCTTATTGTCTCAAAACAAGTGATAATGTCATGGCCTAGCTTCTGACAATTAGTGTAGCTCTTCACATATTTTGCTTTTTCTTGATTTAATCCCATGCCTCCTCTAGACTAGATTATGAATGTCTTTTATTTTGATTGTTTAGTATTAACCCGAGCAATCTCTTGGTGTCATTCCTCCTTCGTAACCATGGTGTATGCCTTGCTTATAGAGGATAGTGAATCCATGCTTAAAATTTATAATTAAATAGTTTGGAAGGTTGAATCCTTCGACCCCATTAAGAATTGAAATACTTTCTCTTCTTCTCTTTCTTTTACAAACTACTTTGTCATCTCACGTGTCAATGTTAGAATTTTTGAATAATTTTAGTCATCCCACATTGCCTTCAAATTGGTGTAGTATGTGACGACAAACGTGTCATGTTGTCTCAATAGAATTATCTAGTTATTTAGTTGATAAACTCATAGCACATTACCTACATTGAACCTATCTTTCAAATCGTCTCAGTCTTTTGTCATCCCCAAATACGTGATGTTGGGCTACAACAATTTGTTGGTTGAATTAAAAATCTATAGGATGAGTTTATGAATTTCATATATTTGCCTCTTGTGATCCTTCATTAGACTTTGCCATAGTTCCATCTACAGACCCTAACTTGTTCTTTGTACAAAGAGCACTTTTATTGCCTTCTCCCAACATATCATAGTTTGTATCATTTAACAAACATGATGTACTAATAACATGTAGACTTGAAAAAATATTGTTTTATTTTTATATATATTGTTCCACATGTACAGAAGTTAGTTACTCTATTATTTGTTAGTTACTAGAGGTTATAGAGGTTTTTCTGTATATAGTTTGAGCAAATTGTAGATAGTAAAATGAGAGCAAAATTTTTTTGAGCTTAAACTTGTTAATGGTATCAGAGCAACGTTTCTGATCCAAAATTGAGCCTATTAACTTCTTTTTTTTTGCAAACTTTCTTCATCGATGTATGGAGGAAGAAGGTTTCAGTTCGAGATCACAAGCTAAAAGGGAATCAAGAATGGAGGACTCGGTTAATCAAAGTGCAAACAATTCATTGATTTTGTATGGATCAAATCATCCTAGAATGGCATTAATAACAATTCCCTGACAGGTAAAAAATATCTTTCATAGAGTCATGCTATAACGATCTCAAGGAAAAATAAAGTCAGGTTTTATAGATGGTAGGTATAAAATACCAGATGAAATTTCAACAATTTACGATTCATGGTGTAGAGTTGATAGTATGGTCACTTTATGGATGCTAAATTCAATTATAAAGATATCATTGATGCGTATTTCTATGCATCAAGTGATTTTGAGCTTTGGAAGGAATTAGAGAAGAGGTATGAGGAATGTAATGGTCCTCTTCTTTATTAATTACAAAGAGAAATAAGTACAATTATGTAAGGAAACATGATTGTTGTTAGATATTTTACAAGAATGAAGGAGCTTTGGGATGAGTTGGGATGTCTGATGCCAATACTGAGGTGTTCATATAGCCACTTATGGGGTTGGGAAGACAATGGAGGAGATAAACTCAAGTAACAAGTTGATACAATTTTTGATGGGGTTAAATGACAGTTATGATTAAGTTAAGAATAATATTTTGGAGATGGATCTACTACCAAATATTGATAAAGCTTATTTAATAATCTTAAGAGTGAAGAGAAAAAAATGTTTGATTGCTAATAACAACAACCATAATGCAATACTAGTTAGAGCACAAATGATAAGACATATAAAAGAGGGAAAGGAAGTCATAGAAGAAGAGACATTAGATATATCTGAGTTGAAATGTGATTTCTGTGAAATGGAAGGGCATACTAAAGATAATTGTTTCAAGATACGTGGATATCCAAACTGGTATAAGGAATTAAAAGAGCAAAGATCAAAAGCATGGAAGAAAAATGTGGTGAATATGGTAGAAACTGAGAAAGTAGGAGAAATGGATATGGAATCAGTTAACAAAAATACAAATGATTGGCAACTCAGTATTTCAAGTATGATTCAACAGGAGGTTGAAAAGATTCATGAGAGGAAAAGCAAAATCTAGAGCAAATAGAGAAAACAATATGAATTTTGCATATTTCGATAAGTTTATGGGGACAATAAAATATAGATCTCTTAGTTATCTTGAATTAATTGGAAATAAATGTTGGATAATAGACACTGAAGCTTTAAATCACATATGTATATATGTTAAGAAAATGAAAACCATAACTCCAACCAATCAGCCAACCCCAGTTTACCTACCAGATGGAACTATTAAGTTTGTCCACCATAAAGGTGATATAAACTTGACAAATAGAATAACCTTAACCGAAGCCTTACATATACCTAGCTTTCCATTAAACTTGCTATTTGTTAACAAGTTAACCATTATAACACATACAAAATTCAACTTTTATCCATCTTTTTGTCTTTTATAGGACCTGAAGACTAATGAAACACTGATAATTGGAAAAATAATAACAGATTGTATATATTTGATCCCTCTTTATTTGATCAAGACATCATAGACTCTGATGTTGCTAAAGCCAATTGTTTTCCTTATTCTTTCGCAAATAAAGTGTTTGTCATAGATGGTATAGTATGGCACAATATACTTGGTCATCCTTCAAATATTGTAACTACTCACATTTGTTCTATGAATAAAATTCATTTTAAATACCCAGATGTTTGTGATATTTGTCTCATGGCAAAAATGCAAAGAAATCCTTTTTCCACTAGTGATATATATACAACCAGGTGTTTTAAACTTATTCATATGGATTTATAAGGTCCATATTACGCTCCTAGCCTAAGTGGTTCAAAATTCTTCCTCACTATTGATGATGAATTTAGCATATGTACATGGACGTTTTTGCTAAAATATAAATCTTAAGTCCCTTTAATTCTCTAGTCCTTTTTTCAAATGACTTAAACACATTTCAATCTCAAAGTACAAAACATATTGAGTGACAATGGATTAGAATTCTCGAGTCAAGATTGTCTTTTATTGTTATCCAATAATGGAATTTTACATTAACGATCTTGTATTCATACCCCTCAACAAAATGGAGTGGTAGAAAGAAAACATAAACATTTGTTACAAGTTGTAAGAGCCTTGATGTTTCAATCACATTTTTCAAATATGTTTGGTGAAGACTCTATCCTTATTGCTACTTACATAATAAATTGTTTACCATCTATTAGACTAGCTTGGAAAACCCCATATAGAATTCTTTTCCATAAACAACCATCTTATAAACACCTTCAAAGTTTTGGATGCCTGTGTTTTGCTGCAAATACTATCTATGAGAAAAGCAAGGTTAATACCAGAGCATATTAGTGTGTTTTTATTTGATATAGCCATGGACAAAAGGCATATAAACTTTATAATATTCAAAACCGTAAAGTTCTTACTTCTAGAAATGTTCAGTTTCGTGAAAATCTTTTTCCCTTATCATAAACTACAAGAACTTGGAGAAACTGCTCCTTTACTGAAACCTTTTGATTTACTTGAACCTGATGAGCTATTTTCTTGTACCCGTTCAAATGATTTTCAAATAGATATACATTCTTTTAAACCACCAGATCAACCTAAACCAGTACAAGAACAAGTAATAATCCAATCACATGAACCACCATTATTGATACTTAAAGAGTCATGATTAAAGAAAAGTGTCAAATTCAGAAAAAACACTTGTATGGTTGAATGATTTTTGTTTCCCATAATGCACAATTTGCTCCTTTATTTACCAACTGCACAAACCTCACACTAAACACACATTTCCTTATCATAAATCACCCAGATGTAAAAACATTTTACATGTCATTTTTAGCTACAATATATAATATTCAAGAACCATTTTTTTTTAATCAAGTTATACTTAAAAAGGAGTGGGTAGATGCGATGAATGAAGAATTAAGTGCACTTGAGAGAAATAAGACATGGGAGCTGACAGATTTACTATTAGGGAAAAAGGTTATAGAATCAAAGTGGGTATATAAAGTAAAATAAAACTTGATGAAACAACTAATAGATATAAAGCAAGGTTAGTTGCTAATGGATATAACCAGGTTGAAGGGATTGATTTCATGGATAGTTTTTGCCAGTTGTGAAGGTAGTAATAGTTAGAATAAAAAATAGGAACTTTCTTATTTCTTTAACTTAATCGATTATGTTGATGATGTTCTTCTTACAGGATCTTTAGAATTAGAAATACAAAAGGTGAAGTAATTTTTACATGGATAGTTTACTACGAAGGATTTGGGTCATGCTAGATACTTTCTAGGACTAGAGATTGGAAGGTCTATGGATGATCTTTATGTTAATCAAAGAAAGTATGATCTGGATATTCTAAATGATGTTAGTTTACTTGATTCCAAATCAATAGCTACGCTATTACCAAAAGGGTATAAGTTTAGTGTGGAAAGTGGAGACTTAT
Organism: Erythroxylum orinocense; assembly: GCA_025531955.1. Taxonomy (NCBI): domain Eukaryota; kingdom Viridiplantae; phylum Streptophyta; class Magnoliopsida; order Malpighiales; family Erythroxylaceae; genus Erythroxylum; species Erythroxylum orinocense. The sequence goes on along the minus strand of JANZLX010000007.1, from coordinate 6,667,954 downwards.
TAAATGATCCGAAGTAATATAGGTGGTTGGTGGAAAGATTATTGTACTTGTTATTTTCACGTCTTGATCTTTTGTATGCAGTTAAACAACTTAGTCAATTTGTTCAAGCTCCTAATGTTATAATAGAAAGAAAGTGTGTAAATGTAAACAAGGAAAGGATTGACACCCTTGATTACGTGATCAATCCTTTCCTTAATTAAAGCACAGTGATAAGCTTTGGTAGCCTAGAATTATGGGATTACAGTCTATAAGATCAGGATGTAAACGATGTCAAAAATATATACATCAATTCTATCAATCATGTTCTATTCCTTCTACGTTTCTTCATGGTATCAGAGCATTGTCGATATTAGGGTCAAAACACAGTTGTCATCATCTACCACTTACCTGTCGGAGTCATGAGCGACGATGCCACTAGTAGCGCCAATCCGACGTTCACAGAAGCCACAGAGCTTTTATCCAATCAAATAGCCCAAATTCTGAGACATCATACCTAACCAGAAACAGTTCAGCAAACAACAACAGCCACAATTTCACTGAAATTAAATGAATATAATTACTCCCTGTGGTCTAGAATGATGCGTGTTGAGATCGGAGCAAAGGGGCGCCTAGGCCATATCACCGGCATCCCTCCGCCACCGGACAGAACTGAAACATCATTTGCCAAATGGGAGTAGGCAGATCTCCAGGTAATCTCCTGGTTAATTCAATCAATGGAGCAAGAGTTAGCAAGCCAGTATATCGAGTACCCAACGGCCAAGGACCTATGGGATGGTCTGGCCGCAACATACAAAAGTGGGGAAGACGCCATCCAAATTTTTGATCTCATGACCAAATTAATCCGATTGCAGCAGGGACAGATGACACTGGAAAAATATTTCAATGCATCTCAGAGCATATGGCGGGACATCGACAGAAGGCAACCGAATCCAATGAAGTGTCCAGAGGACATGTCCACGTTTAATCGACTCATACAAGAAGGTCGGCTTTACCAATTTCTCGCTGGAATGGATGATAAATATGACACCATCAAACGGGAGTTGCTCAGAGAAAGCCCACTCTCAACTATTGAGATGGCATACGCAACGGTTCACAAGGAGGTTGCCAGACGGAATATTCTCAATCCATCGATCACTGGAGACAGTGAAGGAACCTTGGAATCAAAAGTGGACTAACAATAAAAGGGCAAGGAGAAAAACCCAGAACAGAACCGCAAAGATTTACAGCAAAGGAGCATGAAAAACCCAGAATGGGCAATGGCGATACCCGATCAGATCTGGCCGAAAATTCGACAACCTCATCTCAGGTTCGTGTTGATAGATCGGGAATGAAGTGCAGCCACTGCAACATGACCGGACATCTCCAAGAAGAGTGCTTTCACATAATCGGATTTCCGGACTGGTGGAAAGACAATCCAAGGAGGAGAAATCGTGATGGCCATCGGAGCAAGAATGGGTAAGCCGCCACTGTGACGGGCAACCAGGAGACCGCTGGCATTCACAGCAGCGATATTGATGGTGCAAGTGGTGGCTTTGTTGCAGTCGGAGTAGCCGGTCGGAGTGCAGAGTCGATGGGTAATAACAGAGGTAAAGGGTTTAGGGTGACAAAATTAACCCCAAACCCTCCTTTTATCAGCTCACCCATTTTTGATAAATTGTAGGACATCCCTAAAAATTGTGATCTTTTACCATTCAACCCTCAACCATTTACAAATAGTCAAAAGTTAACCAAGGTGTTGTATGCATATGCCGTTGGTAATTCTAAATCTCCGCAATGGTTGTTCGATTGTGACGCAACGGACACAATGACTTATGACCCAGTTGATATTGTTAACCCATCAGTTCCAAAAAAATCCCACATACAGACTGCCAATGGGGGGTTAGCACTGGTTCAGGGGGCAGGAACTATTGAGTTGTCTCCTACACTAAAATTATCGAACTGTTTATATGTTCCGTCCTTGTCTTGTAAATTGCTATCAATTAGCCAAGTAACTTAGGAATTGAACTGTACCCTTCTAATGCATCCTAATTTTTGCCTTTTGCAGGACATCAGAACGAAGGAGATTATTAGGTGTGGCACTGAGCGAGATGGCCTCTATTACGTTGATGAAGTGGTTCAGAAAGGGTTCGCCCAACTAACTCATGGGATAACTGACCGTTTAAGCTAGCTGTGGCACCGTCGCCTGGGTCATCCTTCTCACGGTTACCTCAAACTCCTTTTTTCTCAGTTTTCTAGTAATAATCATTGTGAAACTTGTGTTCTGGCAAAAAGCCATAGACAATCATTCCTTCTGAATAATACGAGGGTTGAGCATGTTTTTGATTTAATTCATTATGATGTGTGGGGTCCTGCTCCGAATGTTGGTAGTAGTGGTTTTAAATTTTTCTTGACATTTATTGATGATTGCACACGCATGACTTGGATTTATTTCTTAAAACATAAATCTGAAGTTCCTCAAAAATTTATCCACTTCTATACTATGATCCACACACAGTACCAAAAACCATCCATATCCTTCGCTCTGATAACGGAGGATAATTTATCAACCATACAATGCAAGCCTTCTTTTGAAACAAAGGCCTGATCCACCAAACCACTTGTCCAAACACCTACAACAAAATGGGGTGGCTGAACGGAAAAACAGAATCATCCTAGAAATAACCCGAGCCCTTCTCATTGACTCACATGTACCTAAAATTTTTTGGTCTGAAGCTGTTGCCACAGCTGTGTACCTTCTAAATCGTTTTCTGACCAAAATCCTAAAACTTCAAACCCCACTATAAACACTTTCCACTCACACCTAAGTACCTCCAGCCTTAACCTTACTTCCCCGTATCTTTGGATGCACCGTGTTTGTCAACATACCCAAACATGAACGTACTAAATTTGATCCGTGTGCCATTAAATGTGTTTTTGTAGGATATGGGGTCAACCAAAAAGGTTACCGTTGCTATGATCCTAAAGCCCGTCGCATGTACACCACGATGGACTGTGACTTCCTAGAAACCAAGTACTTTTACCATACCCAATCCAGTAGTCAGGGGGAGAATCATACACCAGTAGACTTACTAGATTGGTTACACAACCCAGTTTTTTCGGTCAATGAGCCCCACATCCAAGCTAGTGGTCCCGTTGAATCTACTTTTGAAGACGGATCGAGAACCATCGAACCAGACACCCCACAGTCCCCTCGCTATGATGTCCAAGAGGTAAATAATCCTGATCATGAGATTACTCTTGCTCAATATGAAAATGCTTCCGCTGACCATGAGTTTGTAGCCCCCGAAATAGAAGTTGTTGAACAGGTTGGAAGATATATTTTGCTTCCCAGAAGTACTAGAGGAGTTCCTCCAAAACGATACTCACCAGAACGAGAATCCAGAGTGGCGAGATATCCGATGGCTAATCTTGTCAGGGGGAGTTTATCAAAGATGGCTAAAGCCTTCACGGTTGCTATACACTCAGAATCAATTCCCAGAATTGTACAAGAAGCACAACAGACAAGGGAATGGCGTGATGCAATGGAGACTGAAATGAAGTCACTTGAGAAGAATAGAACCTGGGAAAAATGCAAACTACCTGTTGGGAAAAGAACAGTAGGGTGCCGATGGGTGTTCACAATCAAACACAGGGCAGATGGGACAGTGGAGAGATACAAAGCTCGATTAGTGGCCAAAGGGTATACCCAAACCTATGGGGTAGACTACTCAGAGACATTTAGTCCAGTGGCAAAGATTAACACGATCAGAGTTGTGTTCTCAATTGCAGCCAACCTCAATTGGTCGCTCTACCAGTTCGACGTAAAGAATGCATTTCTACATGGAGACCTCCAAGAAGAAGTATATATGGAAGCACCGTCGGGGTTCACAAGTGGGTTTAAAATGGGTGAAGTATGCCGACTCAAGAAGGCACTTTATGGGCTTAAACAATCACCACGAGCATGGTTTGGAAAATTCACCGTGGCAATGAGATGCTATGGATACAAACAGAGCAATTCTGATCACACTTTGTTCTTGAAGAGAAGAGTAGACCGAGTCACATGCCTAATCATATACGTGGACGATATGATTATCACAGGGGATGATGAGGAGGAAATTGCACAGCCCCGAAGAAACTTGTTTGAAGAATTTGAGATGAAGGATTTGGGGAGACTCAAGTACTTCCTTGGAATAGAAGTATTAAGGTCAAATCATGGGATATTTATCTCACAACGAAAATACATCCTTGATCTACTAACTGAAGTTGGAATAGTTGACTATAGGCCAGCAGAAACCCCGATTGTTGTGAATCATGGTCTAAAGATTGAAGAAGAGGCTAAACTTGCAGATCGAGAGTGCTATCAAAGACTGGTTGGGAAGCTGATATATTTGTCAAACACTCGACCAGACATTGCTTATGCAGTTGGGATAGTTAGCCAATTCATGCATACACCTTAGGTGCAGCATATAGAGGCTGCCATGAGAATTGTGAGGTATCTGAAAGGTTCACCAGGCAAAGGAATTGTGTTCCGAAACCATGGGCACTTAGAGATAACAGGTTACACAGATGCTGACTGGGTTGAAAATCTAGTGGATAGAAGATCTACATCATGATACTTTACTATGGTTGGAGGGAACCTGGTTACATGGAAAAGTAAGAAGCAGAAGGTAGTTGCCCTCTTCAGTGCTGAAGTGGAGTTCAGAGGAGTAGCAAAAGGATTATCAGAAATCTTGTGGATAAAGAAAATGTTAACCGAAATTGGTTTTCCACCACAGACTACTTGTCAGCTATTGTGTGACAACAAGGCGGCTATCAGTATTTCTGAGAATCCAATTCAACACGATCGTACAAAACACATTAAGGTAGATCATCACTTTATTAAAGAGAAGTTGGAGGAGGGAACAATAAATCTACCAAATGTTCAATCTGAAGACCAATTGGCTGACATCTTGACCAAAGCAGTCACTGGAAGAACACTTCTCAAAGTATTGAGCAAGTTGGGTGTTGGAGACCCTACAACTCAACTTGAGGGGGAGTGTTAGAATAGAAAGAAATTGTGTAAATGTAAACAAGGAAAGGATTGACACCCTTAATTACGTGATCAATCATTTCCTTAATTAAAGCACAGTGATAAGCTTTGGTAGCCTAGAATTATGGGATTACAGTCTATAAGATCAGGATGTAAACGATGTCAAAAAATATATACATTAATTCTGTCAATCATGTTCTATTCCTTCTACATTTCTTCAATATTTTGTTGGGGCACGAGGGGTTCTTTTTGTACATTTAGATCATAGGTGTTTTGTTATTTTGTTCGATCTTGATCGGGTTTTGGTCCTTTAGTTACCCTTCTAATATCCCTATGCACTTTTCTCTTAATATACTCTTTGACTTTAGGAAAAACAAAAGAAAACATTGTAGTTATATCTTTCTATGTTCTAACACGATTATAAGTAAATATAACAAACTGCATACGGATCGCAGCTGCTACCAATACATAGAGTTCAACATCTGCAGATCGTAATTTCAAATCCTTGTCCTTTAGAAATATTCACAGAAGAGAGGGACCGAAGGCAAACTCTACAACTGATCTAAGCTCATCCCAGTCGCCGTAATTAATAAAGTCACTTCCATAAGGGCTAGAAATACTCGATGTTGAAGCCACAGGTAGAGGCTGCTGATGAGTGCTGGGGCTCAATTGGTTAGCGTGAAACTGTTTCCACTCATTGAGATGATTCACAGCAGGCTTTTTCTCGCTTTGTTGAATGAATGGTGTGCTGAAACAAACGTAATTTTCTAGACTGCTAGAGTCCATACTGCATGTTTTTGAGCTTGTGTCGAGCGCTTGATTACGCCTGGTAGATAATTGTCTCCAATCAGAAGTGTACTTTCTGTAGGACACATTTCTCTTGAAAATTCGACACAATGTCCAAATTTCCTGTGGTGCCATTCAAAAGCAAACAAGTGTAAGAACTAGGTTAATAATTAAATTTACCTTGAAATTTTGAGGTATATCGATTTCAAAGTTCATACGGCTTCTGGTGTAGAGTTCTTGACACTATGAGTCATGTTGTTCGTGTTGCTGTCGGTAGTGGGAAGGCGAAACTCATGCATCATCCAATCGGTTTTGGTGCCTTTTCCAGCACTTCCACGATAGTAAACCAACGTCTTCTTAAGTCCAATACAGTCCCGGCCTTCTCCTCCTTGCGGGTACACAGGCTTGTCTATGCCCGTTGCTTTCCAAAACCCCGATCCTGTTACCCTATTCGGTCTTATGCTATTCCTGTACTTCCTTCCTCTCTTACAGAAGAAGTAACCTTCAGTATCTCCAACACCGCTGGGCTCTGAAAGAGGCATAGCAGTCCTTAGTATAAGATCGAGAAATACAATTTAAAAGGGTTATGCCTTTTCGTAATCTTAATTAACTGCGTAACGGGATACGATACTGTTGCCCTAAGCAATTTGATTTTATGTAGTTACACAGTTATCATAAAAAGTTTATAGAAAAGAAAAACTTAGGCTTCCAAGGCAATTTAAGAAAGGCATCTAGAAAGTTTGCAGTTCTAGTGTCTCGCTGGGAAACTATTCCATAATCCACGCTACTAAGCTAGTGCTGCACTCGTCTAGTGAATTTTATGCGCTAATCCTTAAAGTTGTGGTGAAAACACTCTTAGGATGAACCAAACTCAAATGTTAAATACAATTACTTTCTCCAGTTTTATGAACCAAACTCAATTGTTAAATACAATTACTTTCTCCAGTTTTGAAGAAATAGATCGTATTTAGAGCGCGAACAATTAAATAGTTCCATTTGCTGGGGTAGTTCATCCGTCTTGAAGACACCATCTTATTCAGGTTTCATGGATTATAACCTCATTAAGATGGAAATGAAATGAAAAAGAGGAAAAAAAAAACATGAATACGATTGACTAGCATCTGTTTGGTTCTTTACAAATTACAAGTCCAAAACCTAGCTTTTATATTTTCAAATTACTATATATATATATATATAGGTGTATATATGTTGCAGAGATATAAAAGCTTCAATACATATAAGAGAGATGAATTAGAACCGTACTTGGTAGATCCCAGGGATCATACTTGTAGATATCAACTTGCTTGATGAGCTCGATACTGATGGGTTTCCTGTCAACTTTTCGGCGAAGATAGAAACTGATAAGTTCTTCATCTGTTGGATGAAACCTGAAGCCTGGAAGTGCAACTTCATCATCATCCTTGTTGCTAACGGTACTCATACTAGTCTCTTGACCGATCATCATCATTTTCTTCTGCTTCTTCTTCACCACTTCAATTGTGCAAATATAGGCCACAGAACAACAGGAAATGGTCACAAAAACACACTTTCAAGTTTCAACACCAAGGAAGCTTACTTTAATAAGTCTCCAGAGTTGGTAGACCATCGGGGTCAAGTCTTGAATTTTCTCTCAAGTACTGAGGTGGGGGTCCAGAGGATTTTGGAAAGAGTCTTTTGAAATATTATTTTATGGGTCATCATCACAGAATTTTATAATATGAGCCATGGCGTTGAGACTCCACGCGATTAGTATCATCGTCATGGCATCAATACATTCCCCATACTGTACACATCTACCAAATGAATACTCGCATATTTTGACCAAGTTACGTACCCTAAATTACACCAACTTCCTATTTTAAAACTTATTACTTGGTCCTTTGATTTGTTTCCCATTTTTTACGAGTTATATTTGTTGAACGGGACTTTATCGTTATTAGAGTCGTTTTATTTTCATATGCCAGTTTCCCTTTCAGTCACTAGCTAGCCTGTGATATCGTGTAAACCGTTAATGTAAACATGTTCTTGCCGAGTCCATGTTCAATAGAGATCTTGATTAGGTGCCCACAAATTTTAAACGTGTTTTGGGTTACAAGCGGATACTTAGATGCACAGTTAAAAGTTGCTCTTTTCCAAATTCTCACATGAAATCATGCTAGTACTCAGTACTAAAACTTGAGTTAAGATTTATTATTATTGAGTTATGATTTATTCTAAAGGAGTTAATGGCTTTAAATTATTAAGTGTGGTAACTACACAAAATCTAAGAACTAATGTGAGCATCAAATATTTATATATTTTATTTAAAAATAAAAATAATCTTTTTGTACCTTGTTTATAGAATAAGTACTCTTCCGAAAATAAGAAAATAGTGGATGATTTTTTTTCTTTTTTAAACAAATTTTAATCCACATTTATAACAAAAAATCATTTTAATTATTTATTTAATACTAATTCAATAAAAATTTTTGCAAATATTTTTTATTATATGATTAATAAATGATGATTTTTTTTTTCTATATCATAATATATGATACCTGAAAAGGAACCATCCGAAAACTAATGCCACCAAAAATGACCAACAAAGAATAGACCTACGATAATTTGTGATTACAGCAAAATAGGAAAAGGGATCACATATCATGTTTCTTTTTCTTTTATGACATATATATATTGTGTGAAGTATTTCCTATTTTTATGTTGTAATTGCATAATATATGATTTCTAAATATTCTGAAAATTAGTATCTATATAAATATATATATTATCAAACTAAACCTAACTGAAGCTTTATCCGATAAGTTTGTGATCGACCCGAATTCAGCTTCTATCTGGGTAATCGTATTCCACACTCGCCGATGTTAACAGACAAACAATTGAAGCCAGAGACAACTTGACCTGATCATTAGAACCTTCTTCGGTCGACCGAAGACTGCAGCCCTCTTTTGGGTGGTCCAAAGTTGATCCGATGCCCCCATAATTGAGCAGGAATAGAATGCTTCATAATTTCGTCCAACCGAAAAGGATTCACTTCTCATTATTGATAACATTAATTAAAAGCTTCGAACAATTATAGAAATTTATAAGATATATTATTTCATCGTCCAATCTTTCAAAATTTGTCTCTTAAACTATATATTTTGTATAGTTTCTAAATTTTGAATTTAGGTTTAAATATTTATGTAAGATAGTTGTTAACAACGTTATTTATGCACATATGTCCGCAATATATTTTATATACATATGCGTGGATTTTTTTCTCATATATTCGTATGCGTATATTCTTGATACAATAATATATCGATGCCAATACGTTTCACATTCTAGCTATCATTGTAATGTTTCTATTGAAGAAAATTTAATTTTCGTATGAGTGGATATATTAGCTAGATTTAAACTAAAGTTTAGAACGATTCAAGTATGTTGTGTACATAATTTATATCTCTTTTCTAAGCCTAAGTCCCTTCCACAGGAAAAACGAGAAGACAAACAACGAAAATTAGGAAAACCACTAAATCCAAAACAACGCTCATATGTCCATGACCCCAGAATAGACTGGGTTCGTGCGTCGTGTGTGTGAGTGCTACTATAAAAATATTTTAGTGTACGTGGGACAGACAAATTCTAAGATAAGAAGTATTTATATCATTTTGCCACTTTCAATGACGTTTTCAAGTATCTCCATTATTATTAAACATATATCTAATACCTCTACGTGGACTTGAAAGTACAGCACAGAATGATAAGCTTTCTAGAAGTTAAGTATAGATGTGCATAATTTGACTCTTACATGTAAAAGATGTCTTGTATATTCAAGGAAACTGTTCTGTCGATTGTTGTCTGTTTAAAATCTGGCGACTATTAAAAATTGATAAATTTGACTTGAAGGTGGGAGGACTGGCCATGAACATGATAAGCATTTCAAGGGTTTGAATTTGTTGTGCTAATTCTGTGTTTATTAAAGAAGGAGATGAAAGGACACTACAGCGAAAAATAGGAATAAATATTATTATTATAATTGTAATGGTTGGTTAAAAGGAAAGAATAATTATCATTATTATTGACAATAATTGGTTTGTAAAAAGTATTAAAAAATAAAATTTATTATATTTTAATTAACTAATTACAATGTATTAATTAATTAACAAATTATATATTTAACTAATTAATTAATTACAAATTATATTTGAATTAATTAATAAAAATATTTTAATGAATGAATGAATTATATTTTAATTAATTATATTGTATTTA
>JANZLX010000007.1:6621104-6636126 GCA_025531955.1 Erythroxylum orinocense | reverse complement strand
TTAATTTACTTAATTAAATCTAATCATGCTTAATTAACTTTAATTAATCATGCTTAATCATGCTTAATCTTAAAAAAAATTTCGGGACTAATATTCTTAGTGGTCATAGGTTATATTTGGTGGATGTTTAGTACATGCCAATGATTGTAAGGAACATGACTTCTATTTTTTGCTAATAAAATCTGGTTATTCCTTATATTTTGAAAATTTGTTTCAATATATGAGAATCAGGATTTTATTTGTGATGTGATAATTAAACATGGATTGTTCTTTATAAAACCTATGACAGGCTCACTAAACACCACAGAATTGATAAAACCAAAACAATCCAATGTCTCTAGCATTAATTCAAAATATATGTGGCCTTTAAGAATGTGTCATATCAATCAAAAAATACTTGATAGGTTAGTAAAGGATGGGATGGTTATAGGCTTAGATAATGATCCATTACCCACCTATGAATCTTGTATTGAAGGGAAAATGATCAAAGCCTCATTTCCATTTAAAGGAAATAGATTTGAATTCACATTGGACCTGGTACATACTGATGTGTGTGCGCCCATAAACGTACAAGCTACAGGAGGAATATTTCATAACCTTTATAGATGATTAGTCAAGACATGGCTATTTGTATTTGATGCATAAAAAGTGTGAATCCTTTGAAAAGTTCAAAAAATTCAAAGCTGAAGCTGAGAAGGAACTAGGCAAGCCATTAAAACAAATTCAATCAGATCCAAGTGGTGAGTACTTATCTAGAGAGTTCCAGCAATATTTAATTGACAATGGAATTGTTTCGAATTTGTTAGCTCCTCGAACACCTCAATAGAATGGTGTAGCTGAATGGAGAAATAGGACTCTATTGGAAATGATAAGATTAATGATGTCCTACACTAGCCTTCAAGAATTGTCTTAGGATATGCCATACAAATGGCAACATATCTTCCTAACTTTGCTCCATCCAAATCTGTGCCTAAAACCCCTAAGGAGTTGTGGACTGGTCGAGTGCCTTCATTGTGGCGTTTAAAGACTTGGGGTTGCCTAGCCCATCATCTAAAGCCTTAATCAAAAAAGATGGAACCAAGGTCAGAAGTATGTTTGTTCATATGATATCCTACAAAAACTCGAGGTTGCTATTTTTGCAGTCCTCCAAATAGGAAGGTTTTTGTGTCAACAAATGTGACCTTCTTAAAGGAAGAGTTTGTAAGAAATCACAAAGGAAGAAGTCAAGTAGTACTAAAGGAGTTAGCTATTTCATCCAAACTAAGAGTTGCTTTGGATGTGAAAGAACAAGATGTCGAAATGGATTCAAGAGTTAAATCAGAAGTGTAACCTGGCCATCAAGTTGTGCCTTGATGTAGTTGGAGGGTTGTGAGACAACCAGATAAGTATCTAGGTTCTGGACAAGGATTAATTGCCATCTTAGACTAAGAAGAAACAGATCCTATTACGTAGACACAGGCTATTAATGATGTTGATGAAAAAAATGGCTCAAGGCGATGGAATCAGAAATTAAATCCATGTACACTAACTAACTCTAGGTGTTTATAAAACTACCACCACGTATAAAATTCATAAGGTGTAAATGAATCTATAAAAGGAAAAGAGGATCAGATGGAAAGGTAGAGACTTTTAAAGCTAGATTGATAGCCAAGTGCTATACTCAAAAAGAGGGTATAGACTATAAGGAGCCTTTTTCTTCGGTTTCCAAGCTAAAGTCCATCAGAATTCTTTGGCCATAACAACATATTTCGATTATGAAATATGGAAAATGGATGTCAAGACCGCATTTCTTAATGAAGATCTTGAGGAGACCATTTATATGACCCAACTAGAAGGATTCATTGAGCTAGGTAAAGAGCATAAGGTTTGCAAGTTACAAAGGTCCATTTATGGACTTAAGTAAGCATCTAGATCTTGGAACATTAGGTTTGATAAGTTTATCAAAACATATGGGTTCATACAAAACCTAGATGAGTCTTATGTCTAAAAGGATTCAAGAAGGAAAGGTTATTTTTCTAATCCTATATATTGATGATATTCTGCTCATTGGGAATGATGTGGGAATGTTTTCTATGATTAAGGGATGGATGAATGAACAGTTTTCAATGAAGGATTTAGGAGCGGCTAACTATGTTCTAGGGATAAACTTATAAGGGGTCGTAAGAAAAAACAAATAGCCTTGTCTCAATTAACCTATATTGAGAATATGCTCAATAAGTTTGCCATGCAAGATTCCAAAAGGGGTTTCACACCTACTAGACATGGAATCAAACTTTTAATGGAACAAGCACCTAAAACCCAATAGGAGTTTGAACACTTACTTAACATTCCATATGCTTCGATAGTTGCAAGTTTAATGTATGCAATGTTTTGCACTAAATCGGATATTTGTTACATAGTGGGACTGGTAAGCAGATTTCAGTCCAATCCAAACATGGATCATCGGACTGTGGTTAAATGTATACTGACGTATCTTCGTAGGACGAAGAACTTGATGCCTGTTTACTCAGCAAGTGATTTCATTTCGATGGAATATATGGATTTCGATTTCCAATCAGATGTTGATTAAAGAAAATCAATTTCTATTTCTATATTTGTTTTAGGAGGTGGAGCCATAGTCTGTAGGAGTTTCAAGCAACCCTGTATTATTGATTCGACTATGGAAGCTATGTATGTTGCTGCTTGTGAAGCAGCAAAGGAAGCAGTCTGGCCCTGCAAGTTCCTAAATGATTTGGAGGTAGTTCTAGAGGCAAAAAAAGCCATTACACTTTATTGTGATAATAGTAGGCAGTGCCTAATTCTAAAGAACCTCGAAATCACAAAGTTGCTAAACATATTGAGCGAAAGTACCATCTCATAAGGGAGATAATACAACGTGGAGAGGTGAAGGTGGTAAAGATTCCCATGGAGCAAAACCTTGCTAATCCGTTTACAAAGACGCTGTCTCAAAAGAGTTTTGAGGGTCACCTAGTAGGGATGGGAATGAGGGATATGTCAAACATACTTTAGGGTAAGTGGGAGATTGTTGTAGTTATGTAAATATAGTGTTCTAGAAAGCAAGTGTACTTATATGTAACTTATTCTACTTCAATTACAGTTTTGTAATGAAAATATTTATTATTAATAAAATAAAAGAGTTTGGTTTTAATGAGCATTATATATCTAGTCATAAGGTACCGAGTATCTTTTGTAAGTAATAGACATATATGTAGAGATGTATGGGAAACATGTATATTATAAGAATCTAAAATAATGGATTCACAGTTGAATAATTAAGTTGGTCGCTTGATTATGGTTTAGACTGCAGGATTGCGATTTATCTTCATGTAAGCAAAATAGTTTGCTTCAAGCGAATGATGAGTTTCATATCATGATAGTAGTCAACTACCGATAATGGAACTATTAAATAAATCTGGAATCAAGTATGTTTTTAAGAATAAAGTGGGTTTTTACTTTAATCTTAAAACATACAAGTTAAGAATTCGCTTATTATGGACCATAAACTTGATGAGTGGTGAAATTATATCTGTTTCATTATAATTCTTGATATGATCGGAATGAATTTTTACATAGCATTAATCCGGTGTCCGTATGTTGGAATTATTAATTGATACATGTATCAAGAAACATTCACTCAAATAAAGAGTTTATCGTGATATAATCACTTCTAGATGTTTTATGGAGATTAACGATTAAACTGGTGCCAGTAGTTTGATGGATTAGCTACCCATCAAGTCTTAACACCAGAATGAGATCATGTGTGTTAATCACCATATAGAGTAAAACGGGAGATCTAGTAGGAAAAACCAACATAAGAGCAAAATGGTAATTTTACCCTTTGTTGTGCAGATGGCTATAATAAGGTTCATAATAAGGTTTGCAATTAGATATGAAAATATGTGTTCTCATAATATTTAGTAATTCAAGAGTTCAACAAATTGTCTTTAGTGGAATGACATTTATTTAATAAGCTAGAATTAATTTTAATGAGATTAAATTAATTCTAGGCTTATTGAAGCTTGAATTAACTAAGTCAAATAAGATTTCTTACTTGGCTTCAAGGAAGGTTATCAAGCAAAGTAAGAAATATAAATGTAGGTTTTAAAGCCCATAATTTAATGTTGGGATTGCGCTAATTAATGGTTAATTAGAAGCCCAAATGTACATTTAGAAATGGGCTAGACTTTGGTTTAATTTGATTAATTAAATTAAAACAAAATTTTTTAGAAAGTAAGGTGCAATTTCATTTTTCATTATGGCTGAATGTGCAACGGGACATTTGGCATTGAATTGTTAATTAAATATGATATTTATCATGCATTATCATCATTAAATGGAGTAATGATCTTACCATTGAATGGTTTAATGGTTATCGTTTAATGATAGCTTGTAACCTATTAGCATTCATTTGATTAAAGACGAAAGAGGTACATTGGATGGACCCTTTTCCTTCTTTCATCATCAAAAACGAAATGGATAGGTCACATTTAGGTTAATAGACTTTTCATATAGTCATCTTAAAGACAAATGAGAAGAGTCCCATTTAATGGCTTCTTTATGATTGATTAAATGAAGAAGTGATGCACTGCATGAAAAACTCTTCTTTCCTTTGATGTTAACCAAAATTGTGAGGATGTAAGAATGTAACAGCCCATGAAGGATCATTACCATCCCATATCGACCGGGGAGGAGAACGAAGCACTCCTTATAAGCGTTTGTAAACCTCTTCCTTGTAGACACGTTTTCATCCCTTCCCTACGGGTCGGAAAGAGAAAGGCAAAACTGTGAGGGCTGAGGCCCAAAGCGAACAATATCTGCAGGTGGATGCTATGGGCTGTTACAATTGGTATCAGAGCCAGTACCTAAGCAATATGCCAGCAAGGACGTCTAGCCCCCTAAGGGGGGAGGATGAAGGATCATTGCCATCCCATATCGACTAGAAAGGAGAATTAAGCACTCCTTATAAGGGTGTGGAAATCTCTCCCTTGTAGACGCATTTTAATCCCTTCCCTACGGGTCAGAAGGGGAAAGGCCAAAGCCATGAAGGCTGAGGCCCAAAGCGAACAATATCTACAAGTGGGTGGTCTGGGCTGTTACAAAGAAGGTGTTCTTACATTTTTATCACTCTCTCTCCTATCTTGCATAAAGAATTTCGAAAATTACATGAGAGTGTCTCATTCTTTGTCTT
Source organism: Erythroxylum orinocense (assembly GCA_025531955.1). Lineage (NCBI taxonomy): Eukaryota > Viridiplantae > Streptophyta > Magnoliopsida > Malpighiales > Erythroxylaceae > Erythroxylum > Erythroxylum orinocense. The sequence goes on along the minus strand of JANZLX010000007.1, from coordinate 6,630,938 downwards.
CTTTCTTCTAAGAAAATTCTCCTCCAAAATTTTCTTCTTCTTTCCCATCAAAGGATTATGTTAACCTAGTTGTCCTAGAAGAACAAGGGTTAAATCAAATTAGTTGAGGATACAACAACAAGGAGAAGGTAGATTGACAAAGGAAAGGATTCAAAAGCAAGGCTAAAGCTAGGATTGGATACAAGATGAAGGAGAGGATAGCACAGCGTGGAGTGAAATTTGTAGGAAGGAGTCAGTAATATTTCTACCATCTTATCTTTATGTTAAATATTATCCATAGTATCATATATGGATTGACATGTTGATTTGGTTATCATGCTTCCGTTGCATTATGATTTCTAAAAAAAAAATTAATCCACCAATTAAATAAATATTGCATGTTTTCATTTCCGATCCAACACTAATGACTCAAAACAAATGCGCGGCCTGGGAAGCAACCCAAAGGATGTCCATTTCTTTTCATTTACATTCTTGCATTTGTTACTTATGTTAAATACTCCATTTCTTACATTTGATGTTACATTAGGGACTATGTAATGTGTTAAATGTGGGTGCAGGGATCTTTGTTTTCATGCACGTCTTTAAGCTTGTTTGTTGTTTATGTGTGTTTCTTTGGTGTTTTCAAAATCAAACAAACAAACAAACATTTTATTTTTTTCTATTACTTTAAAGATTATATATTCATAATTAGAGAGTGAATTGATTAGAGACATTCATGGTAACTTGAGCATGTAGGTCCAAATACTTGAAGTTCCTTAAAGACATATTATTTGTCAAATGAACTTGGGATAAAAATCAAATGGTAGCCATGATGGAAACCTCCTACTCCTTAATTACCAACCATATTCTCTCAAAGTTAAAAAATCCAAGGAGATTTATGATACCCTATGTAGTTGGTAATTTAGAGATTTTGAAATGTTTGTACGACTTAGGCGCAAATATAAACCTTATACCTTTGTCAATTTTTAGGAAACTAGGCTAAAAGATGTGAAGCCAACATGTATTCATATTCATTTGGTAGACCAATCAATAAAGAAACCGTTAGGCTTAGTGGAGGATGTTCCTATGAAAGTGGACAAGTTTATATTTCCTATAGATTTTGTAATGCCAAACTTTGAAGAGGATCAAATTTGTCCACTAGTTTTTGGTATACCAATTTTAAACACTGGAAAAGCTTTGGTAGATGTCCATGAAGACAACCTCATCCTTCTAATTGGTAATCAACAAGTGAAATTTAACATGAATAAGATATTAAAGAATCTGAAGGAGGGTGGCTCATTCATGAGAACTGATGAAGTTGAATCTTTAAAGGAGCGAGAGGAAGAAAAGCAGATAACAACAGAAATTGAGTTTTAAAAATATAAGTCTCTGTTCAAAAAACTGAAGAAGAAGAAGAGAACAAAGAACAAATGATACAAGACATAGAGGTTGAAGAAGATACAAAAGTCTCTATTCATAAAGCGAAAGAAGAAGAGGAGACAGGGGTGATGAAGGAAGAACAAGAATAACTTACCCTCTTATAGGACGAATTGTTGGATTCAATAGAAAATTTATGGAGTTTTATTATTCCCTATTTTATTGATTATTTTTTAATCAAAAGGACATTATTGAACTTAATTGGTTTTCTTAATTTTATCAATATTGTCTTCTTGAATATCTTATAATTTATAACTTATTTATAAGCTAAGAAATTGAAATTGGGCTACACAGGTGGAACCACACCACTTATAACTGACCCAGGTTAAGTATGAAAGGAAGAGAACATCCAGCTAATGACGTTAATTAACTGCTACTTGTGAGGTAACCCAAGAATTAGGATAATTTTATTTTTATTTTTATTTTGATAGTATTTTGTTATTTTTATTTTTTAAGGAGTGAATTGCTAGAACTCCATCGCCGGAAGTATCTCTAAATTTCCTCACCACCTCAACCGCCATGATGGTTTTATGATCTAACCTTTCTCTTTTCCTTTTCTTTTTATGTTTGTCATGTCATTTTGTTTTATTCCACCCATACATGTTGTTTTTATTAGATTGGAAAAGAAAACATGCAAGATTTGCTTAAACGGTAGATTTCAAAACCTTTTTAGAAATCATAGCACAGCAGAAGCAAGATAACAAAAATCAACAAGCCACCATACACGATAAGGTATATGGAAAATAATTATCATAAGAACAAGTTGGAGATTATATTACCGACTCCTTCGCTACAGCTTTAACTCCTCATTGTGCTATCCTATCCTTGGTAGTATATCCTCTCCAAAGTGATGTATCCTCTTCCTCTTGTTATTGTTTCCTCTTCTTGATATTGTATTCTCTACCAATTTGATCTACCACTTGTTCTTTTTGGACAATATGGTTAATAAGATCCTTTGGTGGGAAAGGAGAAGAAAACTTTAGAGGAGATTTTTCTTAGAAGAAAGAAGCAAAAAATGAGACACTTCTCATGCAATTTAAGCACACTCATGCAAGAAAGTAGAGAGTCCAAAAATGCAAGAACACCTCTCTTTCACCTTGTCAATTTTGGTTATGCATGAAAAGAAAGAAGAGAAGAGCATCCAATGCATCACACCTTTCTTTAATCAAAAATAAAGAAGCCATTAAATTAGACTCTTCTCATTTGTTTTAAGATGGCTATATGAAAAGACCAATAACCTAAGTTTTTAGTGATGAAAGAAGGAAGATCATCCATCAAATACATCTCTTTCATCTTTAATTAAATCAATTCTAAAAAGGTTACATTACATGCCATCATTAAAAGACAACCATTAAACCATTTAATGGTAAGATCATTAGTCCATTTAATGATGATAATGCATGATAAATACCATCTTTATTTAGCAATTCAATGCTAAATGTGCAGCATTAAAAACTGAAATTCCCTTTAATTTTTTTAAGAATTTTGTTTTAATATAATTAATCTAATTAATTAAATTAAAACAAAGTCAGGCCTATTTCTAAATGTTCATTTGGGCTTCTAATTAACCATCGATTAGTGCAAGCTCAACATTCAATCATGGGCTTTAAAACCTCCATTTATATTTCTTACATTGCTTGATAACCTTCCTTGAAGCCAAGTCGGGAATCTTATTAGACTTAATTCGAGCTTATTAACTTTAAAACCTCCAATAAGCCCAAAATTAATTTAATCTCATTAGAATTAATTCGAGCTTATTAACTAAATTTCATTACACTAAAGACAATTAGCTGAACTCTTAAATTACTAAATATTATGCGAACACATATATCAAATAATATGTCTAATTGCAAACCCTATTATAAACCTTATTATAGCCATTTGCACAACAAAAGGTAAAATTACCCTTTTGCCCTTATGTTGCTTTTTCCTTTTAAATCTCCCATTTTACTCTATATGGTGATTAACACACAAGATCTAAGCTTGGTGTTAAGATTTGATGAGTAGCTAGTCCATCAAACTCTCGGCGCCAGTTTAATCACCAATCTCTATAAAACATTTAATCACCAATCTCTATAAAACATCTAGAAGTGATGATATCACTACAAACTCTTTATTTAAGTGGATGTTCCTTGCTAGATGTTTCAATTAATAATTCCAACTTGTAGACACTGGATTAATACTCTATAAAATTTCATTCTGATCATATCAAAAATTATAATGAAACACATATGAGTTCACCACTCATCAGGATTGTGGTCCATAATAAGCACATACTAAAATGTATGTTTTAAGACTAAAGTAATGGCCTACTTTATTCTTGAAAACACACTTGATTCCAGATTCATTTAATAGTGCCATTATCGATACTATTATCATGATATAAAACTCATCATTCCTATGGAGTAAACTCCTTTACTTATATGGAGATAAATCGCAACACTACAGTCTAAACCATAATCAAGCGATCAACTTGATTATTCAACTATGAATCCATTATTTTAGATTCTTATATTATATATATGTTTCCCATACATCTCTATGTATATTTATATTACTTTCAAAAGAATCTCGGTACCTTATGGCTGGATATATAATGCTAATTAAAACAAAAGTTTTTTGTTTTATTAATAATAAATATTTTCATTAAAAATTGTAACAGAAAAAAGATTAAGTTACTTGTAAATACACTTGCTTTTTAGGGCACTATATTTACATAACTCCAACAGTTTTTTCTTCTCACATTGAGGAGAATGTACTGTCCAAGTGTGGGTAGGTGTGCATTGTATTGTTTTTACTGTGAGTGTGAAATTTGCATATTGTATCTTAGTTTTTACTTAGGATTTCATGATGTGAATTATGTGAATGTGTCAATGGCTAGGACTTAATTGAATTAGCTTAGCTTTGAACATAGTCTTCTAAGCTGTAAAGAGTTTTGAGCTTATATAATTTGCGTTATAGGTATCTTTAGTTAAATATGCATGTTAATTGGGATTTGACATTAGTTTGCTCACCTTAGGACATTTGTTACATACGTTTTTAATCATAGGTCGATTCAATAAGTAACATTATTAGTATCATTTCATAAGGATGATTAACTAAAGAAATAAGGTAGGCAATCAAATGTGAAAAAATGTATATCTTAATCAAATAACTATTCTGCTAACCTTTGGGTTATGGACAGAGCTAGTAGCAAGTTGAGAATGTGATAGAGGTAAGTAATTGAGGGACATTCATCACAAATGTTATCCCCCAAAACTTTTTTCTTTTCTTTAATTAAGTGTGATTTAAAATGAATTGTGAGGTCATGATGGGTAAATTTTGGGAGTTAATTACTAGGTCAAGGTTAGTTTTGGAAGATCACTTATGTTTAGTAAGACATATGCTTATAAGGAAGGAAAAATTGGGAAGAAGGAATTGTTGTCTTGCATTTGAGAAGAGAAATACATGAGTGAAGAGTGAAAGAAGAGAGAAGAAGAAAAAAAAATAAGAAAGAAAGAGGAAGTGAGTTTTTGGAGGTTGGAGAGAAAAGACGAGAGTTAACCTAGGTTTTCATTTTCCTAAGCTTTCTAGTGAGATTTTAGGGTTGAACAAGAAAGGAAAAAAGTTAGAAGAAGGTAAGAGCTTTCTTTTAAGAAAATAATCTCTTCATTAGGTGAAGATTAAAGGTAAGGTTTTACTTAATCATTTGGATTTGTGGAAGGGTTTGGTACATAAAACTTAGGAAAATACATGGGTTTATGTTTTCTATAAACAATTTTAATTGACTACGCTTGTGGGTTTTCAATTTTTGCAACCCTATTGAAGTTGGGATTTTTGTCTATGAAAAAGGGAATCAAGAAGGACAAAAGGAGTAAGAGAAGAGGCACATTTGAGCAATATATAAGCAAGGAATTCAAGGTGGGTTACATTTTTATAATCGACTAAGAAGCCATAAATTTCTCTTTTAAGAAATGGAAATAAATGATTTCAACTACTTTTACATGTGCAGTTATTGGTCTTTGAATGCTTTGAAAATGTGCTACATGTTGAGTATATGTATTGTTTTATGATTTATGAAAGGAAAGATGAAAATGGGTTTTGAAAGAATAGCAAGTTTATGAAATCAAGTTTCCAAAAATATGCTATCAGGAAAACTGTTTTCAGTTCATAAATTACATGTTATATGGGTTTGTGTAGTCCATTTAAGAATGTCAACGTGCACGTTGACATTCTTGAATGGACTACACCAAACCCCACGTTGACCGAGTTAAAGGTTTATCCTGCCTACCCGCTAGTCCCGCCTGCCCGCTAGCGGCGCGAAGCTCCTTAATGGACTCCCTCAAGTTTACGACTACACAGGACATTATATGGAATTGTGTAGTTTGTAATGTTTATGGATCTACCCAAATAATTTTGATGTGCCTATGTTCTTATGATATGTGACAAGAGTGGAACATGCATGATTTTGCATTAATGTGAATGTTTAAAATGGAAATGATTATTTTCAATGGTTTTGCTTGTTACCCATGAGCTTTAAGCTTATCCCCATTCTCATCCACCAATTCAAGTGATGAGCAAGAGATCGAGTAGTCAAGAGTCAAGGCCTCACTCCGTTTGTGATTATTTTGTATTTGAAGCTAGTTTTTGTAAAACAAGAATTTAGTTGAAATTTCAGAAATTATATTTTTTGTAAACTATGTAATTTTCGAATGTGTTGTAATGTTGCTCGAAATGCCCTTTAAAAATTTATAAAACTTTTATCTTTTAAAGCTAATGAAATATGATTGTGTTCCTCTTACGACTCTCAAAGTCTGTGAATAGCATTTTTCAAGTTGGCATAGGGGTAAGAAAATTGGTTCGGACTTTTGGGGAAAAACTGTAATCATTTAGGCTAGATTTGATAAGTTCTCTTTTGGGAAGTTTTAGTTTACCTTTCTAGCTTTCCAATGCTATATATATGAAATTATTAGACATAGGAGTTAAGAGATATGATCTATATAAGTGGGGAAGCTTTGGAGAGTGTAATTAGTGTTTTAAAATGTTAGATGGTTTGAGAAACACCCAGTAGGAATCCCTACGTTTAAGTTAAAGCTCAGTCTGAGTCAATGTTTAGCTTTAAGTTAATCATAGATTGATTTAGCCTTGACTGAATTATCATCTGATTCAGCTTGGATGAATCCTTCATTTGAAAATCCATCTACTTGAGGCAAAGCTCAGATTTGACTTAAACCCTTCGTCTGCTAGCGTCTCGCTGTGACGCAGGTCCTTCGTTCGACTGCATCTAACTTAGACGCATGTCCTTAGTTTGCTTGCTTCTCACTATGATGCATGTCCTTTGTTTGACTCCGTCTAACTTAGACGTACGTCTTTCATCCCTTGTGTCTCGTTGTGATGCGTGTCCTTTGTCCGATTGCGTCTAGCTTAGATGCTTGTCCTTTTTTCACTTGCGTCTCACTATGACGCGTGTTCTTTGTCCAACTGCGTCTTGCTTAGACGCATGTCCTTTGTCTGCTAGCGTCTCACTTCAACGCATGGCATGTCTCTTGTTTCAACACGTCCTTTGTCTGCGTCTGGCTAAGACGTATGTCCTTTGTTCGTCTGCATCTTGTTTCGACGCGTGTCCTTTGTCTACACCTGGCTAAGACACATCTGCCTGCTCCGTCCACTTCTTGCTTTGACGCGTAGACTGTGTTTGGTCTTGACATGTGTCCTTCGTCTACATCTAGCTTAGACACGTTCGTCTGCATTTGGCTTCGACGCATGGACTGCATCTCACTCTAACACGTGTGCTTCATCTACGTCTGACTTGGATATGTCTGTCTCCTTTGTCTGATCAGTTTGCTTAAATGTATTGAGCGTACTCCATCTAATCCTTATACCCTTGTGGAACATTTAACCTAAACATGTTCTATTCTTTTGGTCATAACCTGCTAATCCAACCTCCAAATGAGGTGATTTTTGAACCAATAGATTCCTAACACAATTCTTTATCCCTCCAAAGAATGTATAGCTTTCATATTAATTTGAAATCGATTTTGTTGGACCCCGGACCTTTTCTTGATGCATTAAGCGAAATTTCGATTTATTATTGAGGTTTTCAATGATGAACTGTTTCAGTCAGATTTGACTTAAACATGATTGAAGTAAATTATGAGGTATGATGGATTAATAGCATGATTTTTCATGAAAAGCTACCAAGAGATGTTTGCATTTTTAATTGACTACTGATTATCAATGTGTGTATGCAAGTGCTAAGGGTGAGTGAATATGACGTTAAGGTCTTTATTAGTATGTATATTTAATCCAGAGCGCTTATCCACATATTGCATAAGTTAATAAGTTAGAACAACTTAAAGGATTTTGTTTGAAGTTAAATTAGTTTCGTGAAGTCGATGTCATCGCATCATTATTGCATATATGTGTATATATTTGTTATTGTTTAGTGTGTTTGAATTTGTTTTGTTTTTTTCATTTTGCTTGAGAACAGGCAAAATTTCAAGTTTGGGGGTGTTGATAGTGCTAGTTTACATTATTTTTAGTAGTTGTTTTAGTGTGTTTTTAGGTGTTTATTAGATGATTTGTGCATGTTTAGGTTTTCAATTATGTCAATGTGATTCTGTGTTTATGTTCTTTAGTGTTATGTGGTTTAGAGCATGTTATTGGACTTAAATCATGTGCGCTTGAGGCATTTTGATGTGTTTGTTAGTGTTTGAGATAAGAAGAAAAAGATAGAAGGAAGATGGAGAAAGCTTGGAGAAAAAGCCAAGGTCACCATTGTGGCATCCCTATCACAGTCGTGACAGAAGTGATCTAACCAAGTCATGATCATGACATCCCTATCACGATCGCATCTAAAATGAATAACATCAGGTCACGATCATGACGACTTTGTCATGATTATGAAAGATGTTAACTTTCAAGGGTCACGTTCATGATAGGCGCGACACAGATGCGGCGATCTGGATTCGTTTTCATTTTTTGCCCTTATGTTGATGCACAAGATCTCATCTTGGTGTTGAGACTTCATGGGTAGCAAGTCCATCAAACTACTGGCGCCAGTTTAATCACCAATCTTCGTAAAATATCTAGAAGTGATGATATCACTATAAACTCTTTATTTGAGTGAATGTTCTCTGATACATATTTCAATTAAAAATTCCAACATGTAGACATTGGATTGATACTCTGTAAAAATCAATTTCGATCATATCAAAAATTATAATGAACTACTTTATTCTTTAAAAGCATACATGTTGGGGCCCCGATCTCGAAGCCCAACGGTCAAATTGAAATCGAAGCATAAGAACACAAGCGAGATTCCTAAACTCCTTAACCCTCACGAAAAATCCTAAATCTAGTCACGATTCAAGCCACAAAGGCGAGCCCCAAAACAAAGATCACAAAACTACAATTGAGTTCTTGAAAAAAGTAGCTCTAGGTCTCTAGTTTATGTAGAAATAAGAATCACCCCAATCGGAGCTTTATAGCTCAAGATATACTAAAAAATTCTAAACTAAACTCATTACCCGACCAAGATCTCCAACCCGACCACTCACTCTCAAAAGATCAAACTTCTAGTATTGGAAACCAATGACCATGAAATTTTAAATGAAGGTAGGAAAGGATGTTAGAAAACTAATTCCACAAGATTCACCTCAATCGGAGGTCGGACGAAGGAGATATGACCTAATTAATACCATGTGTTCCAAACCAGATTTCCTATTGAACATGCTTTAGTAAAAACTCCATAACGTTTGCTACGAAGGTCGGATTGACCCCAAAGTTTGGCTTTAGAAAGAAGACATCCAGGGCTACAACTCGTATTAGAGGTCGCAAAACTAGATTCGGCTTCTAAACTTGTGAAAAACGAGATTTAAACTGTCTGTTAAACGGACACGCATGTCCGCTTAACGGACAAAGGCTGGCTAGACACTCCAAATTTACCCGAGAAGGTTCGTTAAACGGACAGGGATGTCCGTTTAACGGACAGCTACGGGGAAAGTGCCCCAAACCTACTTCTAAGCCTTTCCAATGCCTCTAAACTTCAATCTAACACTATAACAACTTCTAATTTCTTCAAAATCAATCATTCAATTGAAAACCAACTTCAAAACCAAATAAATAACAATCTAATTACATCAAACTTCCCAAAACTCAACTCAAAATCATTCAACGCATATATTCAACCCAATATCAACAAGCTATTCTTCTAACACCAATATCCATTTGATATCTCCCTTCAAGGGTAAACACATGCATCAAACTCAACTAAAAATGGTATAATCACACAAGCTACAATTTGATATTCAACCAAGAATATACACAATAATCATTCTCAAACTCCATCATCCTATCCTATCAACTTCATCATTTGCAAAACTCATCTAGCCTAATCAAAAGACAATTCCAAGCAACATACACATCCAACACATTCTA
>JANZLX010000007.1:6604022-6614878 GCA_025531955.1 Erythroxylum orinocense | reverse complement strand
TTTCTTATGTTCCTCATCCATGTAGTACTTTGGTACTAGATTTTTGTTGTTGTACAGTGTATGAACAATTGTAAGACACTTTGTAAAGTTTTGATTTTGAGTAATGAAATGAGGAAATTTTTGGTTTAAAAAATGTGATGAAATTTTATTGATGCTTTGTAGTCAATATTAAAATGATGCCATGTGGAGTAAGTATAGTGATCGATCATAGTGCACCTTTATCGTAAGATATGTACCAGAATGACCTCCGGACGTTCCGGTGTATACCCTGCGGTAAGGGGCGCTACACGCTTAGTTTGGATGACTACTCACAGTAGTCATTTGCCAAGCACACACATTCAAAAATATCACAACTCATATACCATAAATTCATATTCATGAACCAAACATTGATATGCAATGCCATGTAAACAATGATGGCATACTTAAGCAAAATACATAATGCAAATATGCTTCAATATATTATCCATATACCGAAAATGAACATTTATAAGTTAATTATTGATATTTAACTCTCATTGATACAAATTATCAATTAATATAATTGTACATCATTACAATTCATCCTTACAATCAATACAAATATTCATCAATACCAATTATTCATATGTCATGCTGTATTTCTTATTTTTGTTAAGTTTGCTATATGTGTTAAGCCTGCACATTTTCTATGGGTGTGAATAACGGGTGATGTGGATATCCGAAGATATCAAACTATGGATCCCCAAAAGTATCAAATTGTGGATACTTGAAAGTATCAAACTATGGATACCTGAAAGTATCAAACTATGGAAAAATTATAGTCTCAAATGAAGACATTATTGGTGTCAAACTGTAGCAACTGCACTGTAATCTACCACTTATACTAGAAAATAGCAACTGTACTGTAATATATTTTCTAATATATATATATATATACTAGAAAATAGCAAAACAGTTAGTACTAATACTTATGGTTCTTTAATTGTCAAAAAAAAATACTTATAGTTCTTTTGAGATTGGCATTGATATTTACCTAAATAATACTATAAACATAATATGTTGTCCATCAATCTTAGTATAATATTAATAAGATACGCATAACACACTAGTAACCAAATAGCTATTCATTATTTACCAAAAAATAATGTGTGTTCTCTTCTCCACGTAAGAATGTAAAGATGGGATCTTTTTTGCGTAATATAATTTGCCAACTTTTGAAAATAAAGTATGGCATTGGTAGTATTTTATTATTAGAAGTAGTTGAAATTGAGCATATGAATCTCTTACATTAGTACATAACAAGATCTAGTTTTCTCTTTTAACTTATTCTTCAACAGAACTGCCACACTCAAACTTAGCAAGAGGAAGAAATTCGTTTAATCCAAGAACTCAGCGATATGACCAATTTTTTATTGTTATTAACAGTAATTACTATTAAATAATTTTTAAATTTATTAAAATATTAATTTTTACTATTTATAATTGTAAAAGTTGTTTATTTTATAATATTAATTAAGTCAAATAACAGTGGAAAAGTTACAAAAAGTCAAAAACAGCTTGCTCCCTGCGGTACAGAATATATCGGACGTAGCATCAGCGTATATTTATTGTGAGACGAATCGGTCTTTCACTTTATTGGGCCCCCCCGTGTACTCTCAACGATCAATTTAGGCCTAGAAAGTGGAGAGAGAGTGTGCTCTAGCGGTCAATTCGCGTGTATTGGATTAGATAAATGTGCCATGTTGAGACCTCCCTTGGAAAAGATGGGAAACGACGCACACTTAACTCCAAACTCCAAGTGGGGCATAATTTCAAGTTTATCTTTCAATGGATTGGATATTTTGATAAGTGTGGCATTCGTGAAATCCTGACAATAAATAATTGTAACATCACTCGTGATGGATTCCTGTAACCTTCAGTTAGAATTTAGCAGCCTCATGAGGCTTCTTGAGGTAATAATTAACGTTCACCGATTATTCGATTTTAAACTCAACTGATAAGTTTGTTGAAGACTTGGTACTAACTCGTGGAATTGCATATATAGAAAATTTGGGTGCCAAAGAGCTATTGATGCACGTACAAACCACATCTCAACTTCATAGCCAAAAGCAACTAATCAAGAAAAAATAGTGGAAATCATAAACTTGGCTTGGTTAAGGAAAACAGCATGGGTGGTTAAATCAGCCTTTCTGCTTCTCATAATTAATTCCTAGCTAGTCCATCAATCCCAAGTCAACCAGCTATGTATGGTACATACATGAGACTAGCCATAGCCTCTTGCATCCACTCATCGTCATCATTATTCTTCATCTGCAACAGTAAAGCACAGAACATCCAACTTTTAATTTCATAGAGATTAATACCAATTATTCCTAGTATTTTTTTTTTAAATGCATATTCGTCTAATTGATAAGTCCAATCAGGAGAATTGTTTGAAGCAAATACCAAGATAAGATCACTGCAGTATGATTGTTTTTCTTGTTGAGAACTTTCATTCTTTTTCTCTTCAGTTTCTTCTTCTCGTAGTTCATTGTTTCTCGCAAATCTTCCTCTCACCCGAACTCTCCGGTCAGCTAGAGTTTTTCGGCAAGCATACTGCATGAAATAATTTGTGAGAGGAGGTACGTACTATGGTAACTGAAGATAGAATTTTGATGAATGCCAAACTACAATAAAGAAAGGACGTAAATAGAGGTAAGATAGACCATAACCTTTATGGTCTTATTGAAGTTCCTCTGATTTCGCTTCTTCAAGTACCTTAGAATCCTGTCTTTCCTTTCTTCAACCGTGTACTGACCAACCTTGAAACTGTTATGTCCAATTCCAGTCATTTCGTTGCACTGGAGGCCCTGTATATAGAATAGTTGAGAGAATATAATTAACTCCTTAAAGCAACACGCTGTTATCTGATATATATATATATATATATTCTACTAAACTACATGAAATATCACTCACAACCTTTTTCCCCATAGATGAGGATATAAACAGATCATGGATAACGTTAATCGGTGAATACATACCCAATTTTCTTGAGTAGTTGGACATACTGAAACTAAAGGCTTCAAATTTGGGATCAATCCGCAGCATTCGTCTCCATAATCATAAGCATCCGATAATTGGAAACCGCATCCAATGTTCTCAACCTTGGAAATGCCACTATTCCAACCCCTTTGGTAATCCAGGAATGTATCTGAAATCCCAAGACGTTCGGGGTATACAGCCACCGGAACGGGCGACGAGGTTTCAGATTCCGTTGGAACAGCATCAAGTTGATCAACATTATCGAACAGCAACTGTAGGTTCTCACTGCCAAAGGTGGATGAACCTCTTGAACTTATGCCTCCCGGAAACGTGCTAGAAAACGAACTACCATAGCTTTCATGTCCCATCGTCGACATGAACTCGGAAAACTCATCGGGAGTGAAATAATAATCGTAGAAATAAGGGGTCGAAGCCATTGAAGACAAAACTGAATACTCAAAAGGTTTTGCCTCGTGTGTCACTTACTCATCCTAAGCTTTTGGCCCTTGAATGTATATATATAGGAAGGTTTTAGTGCATTTTGCTCTGGGACAAGTAGTTGATTCCCGGAACTGTTCGGGCAGCAAAAGGAGGTTTAGCTTAAGACGCTATTAGTAACGGCTAACTAATCAAACACACAAAAGGGTCGAACCAATTAACTGTTTCCTTCTTATGTTAGCTTGCTTACTGTTTCATTAAGCTGGAAACGCGTCATAGTTGATAAGTTGAATACATAAATATTAAGAAAAATGGACTTGTAATCATTCATAGTTTATACCATAGCTAAAAGTAGTTTTTATGTTGATTTTGATTCTACTGCTACAGATAATTTATCCTTGTTTACAGCCTTGGAAATTCGAGAAAAGGGTTTATCATCAACTGCGTGGGAATTGAAGCGCCTCCAAATTAAGATAAATGTAAGAAAAAGGATAAGAATTTATGCAACTGGGAAGAAAAGCTGAAATGACGCTCATGTGATTACTATTCCTATACTCTTTAAAAGCTGTACATCAAAGGTACAATTAAAGATAAGCCTACTTCTAGCCTTAGAATCCAACACATGGGCTTGCAACATATGTATCGACACTCAATCCCAATATATATCCCCCCATATATTAGGCGTTATATCTGTAATTACCCTTCTTTTTGTACCAAAATACCACAAGGTTTTCCTTTTCAAAAAAATGCAGATAGCAGTAGTTTGTGGACTGTTCTTTGTAATCAAGAAGTCAATTTTACATTAAAAATAAACATGCCCTTCGCCGTTTTTCTCTTCCACATATACCATTCTGTGGAAGCCATGGGGTTACTGTAGTTAATTTGCCTTCTACATATGACAATTTGAATGGATTTGTGGGGACTGTTTTCCTCCATCTTTTAGATTGATTGAAACGGGCAAAAATATTTTGTTTTGATTGAGAATACATGGAATATAGGTTAGGAAATCAACAGGGAAAAAAACATTTAAGAATTATTTTTTAAAACTATTTACAATTAGGATTTAAGATTAAGAACTCTCATATCACTATTGTGTACTTATTTGTCTTTGTACAAATAATTGACAAATTTCTAATTTCTAAAAGTATTAGCATCAAGTCTATATAAATTTGATTATATTAATTTTAATAATTTATTCTTTATTTAGTATTTCAAAACAACTTTTACAATTATAATATATTTGACCAAATAATTATAATTATGAAAAAAGCATTATCTTTAATTATTTTAAAAGTAATGAAACATATATTGATTAATCAAATAATTTATATTACACCTAGATAATATTTATTGAGTTGCTCTAAACAAGAATAGGTTTCAAATGTTTTAGACATATAATAATTACATTACTAATTATACTCCACTTTTATTTGATTCCGTTTCATCACTTCCTACCAAATATAAATGTCACCTAAATTGATTACTGACATAGTGGTCACTACAACAAAAATGTCGTTTAGCGAAGGATATTATTGACGGAAAACTTAAAAATTTTGTCGGCAACGTAGTTTAGCGACGAAATTTTCCAACGGACCAAGGCGCCGTTAAAACAGCCGTAGGTAATAATTTTTGACGAAAAAAAGAGTGTTCGTCGGTAATTTTACCGACAGGCAATTTATGTAATTATTGATGAATATACCGATGGTTGTTTGTGCGATCGACTGTCGATAAATTTCTGACAGTCAAAGTGTATCCGTCAGAAAATTTTCAAACAATTTTGGTTATTATGTCAGTAATTTTATTACAACATTACCGATGGTTATGTTTTTTTGTCAGTGAGTATACCGACGTTGTCAATATTATCGACAGTTTGTTGGTTATTCCGTCGGTAATTTTATTACAACATTACCGACGGTTATGTTTTTCCGTCGGTGAGTATACCGACATTGTCAATATTACCGACGGTTTGTTATTTTCCGTTGGTAAATAGAGATTATTTTTACCAACACAATCTTGTTTTCTGTTAGTAAATTAACAAAAAAAACTAAATTCCCATTATTAAACTTTATTTGTTGATCTTATGGTTGATGCATAATTTGAATAATTATAAATTTTCACTGCATAATATTTTGATTTTTTTATACATTGAATTTGTTTAAACAGAAAGTTGATTGATGATATAAAGTTAAAATTATCTTAATTTATAATAAAAACATTAAATTGTACATAATAAGTATTTGTAACTCAAATGAAAAGACTGCAAGTACACTATTGATTTGGTGACCGCGGATGTTCTATTTGCTGCGATGAGATGCTACCCCTCCCCTAAAAGTCATCTATCTTATTATAAAGTTGAGCTATGTATTCTATTGACTATTGCAACTAAGTTGCCAATGTCTGCACTGTGTTTTAAAGCTCGTGGACTTCATTAGTTATCAACCGCCTACTAGATGTTGATGTACTGGACGTGAAGGATTGTGAATAACATATGTTCACAAATAAACATAAACCAAATATCCTTCCATAACAGTCCCTACCACCCACTGCATGAAGATAAGTTTGAGTCTCATCAACATCTTCAGACTGCTGAGACTGTCGTTGAATACTTTCTTGTATTTGGTCCTAGCAGAAGGCAATGTTTATATTAATGCGTGATAATTATTAAGCATTAATATTAAACCATAAATTTCACATACATTTAGTTCTCTACATCGGATATTGACAAATGTCACACCGTCATGCTTCTTAGTGTAAGTGTGCAAAAAGAGTTGACGGGGTGTAGATCTCATACCTATAGACTTTTCCTGCATAAGAATAAAATGTTATAAGTGAGCTAGAATTTATAAAAATTTTGACAGAGTTTCTTCTATTTTTATGATATTTACCCCTTGTTGAACAAAGAAAATAACTCAACACGGTCATATATGGCACCAGACATTTATACCATTATCATTATCTATAATACACATATTTTCATTCCAAAATTCACACATCAATTTAAATTGAAATACAATAAAGTAAAGCAATCAAAATATAAGTGTAAAGTTTAGATACTTACAAGTCTCTCTACATGCTCGTGGTGGGTAATAGACCCTTCCATATATACGGGAAGACTCTCCCCCTCCAGTCCTCCACTTCTGTTGGTAAAATTACGATTTGAAATGGACATTGCCTCAGGTGATGTCCAATATTACTGCTAACGACTCCATATTTATTCAAAAATATAAGGCGATCGTACACCAGCCATGTATATCGCACCAACAAAGTCCTGATAACGTGGACGTACTCGTCTCTTCCATACTTTATTAATGACCACGTTAAATTCAGAATCTTAAAAAAAATCTTTCTGAAATAGAAGGAAAAACATTCGATGAATACTTATAATGTAATAATATTTATCTAATTAATATGTAAAATTCAATTAAAAAATAAAATAATTTTTTTTTACCTCAAACTCTTGATAGTAAAACTCCTTTGTGGCCTGAGATATATTCTTCCATACATAACCCTCAAGATCAATCTTCTCCTTGAATTTGGATGACATATTTCTTGAGCACGATCCAAACGGAATCAACCTAATATAAAAACAAATAATTTTATGCCATTTTTAAATTTTAAACCTATAACTTAATTATAAACATACAGTGTTTCATGTATTTTCACTTACAAATTATTGACAGTTGTGATGTAAGTTCTTCCATTAGGTCCTTCAGCTCCAAGCTGGTGGTTGCCTCCTTCATTCACTTCATTTACCCTTGATATTTCTGTCGTTATAGGGGTAGTGGATGATGTAGGGATGGTAGATGGTGTAGCAGTAAGTACAGAAGGTGATTTTCTGTCGCTATAGGGGTAGTGGATGATGTAGGGATGGTAGATGGTGTAGCAGTAAGTACAGAAGGTGATGTTTCATCTGCAAATGTAGTAGCTGAAGGGGGAGGAGATGATTCAGTTCCAGCTGTAGAATGTGATTCTTCACCTGGATAGTAAGTACCTTCGAATCATTGTCTGAACCTTGGTTGTATTATATTCTGTTTTCTCTTTGGTGGCATATTTCAACTTGAAATTCATATTTGATTGAATTTTCTAGAAATATAACAATTTGAATTCAATATTTTACACAACATATTGACAAGGAAATATTTCATTTTTTGAATATAATATTCAATTACAAACACAAATTAATTGCTATCATCACTTAATTGTAAATCAAACTCATCTTCTTTTTCTGAAGAATTAAAATCAAACTCGGGCACCTCTTCAGATCTCTGGCCCTCATCATCCTCTCCAGTTGAAATTTCAACATATCCATTAGATGGATCATTCAAAGATTCATTATAGTCATATGTGATAGATGCATTTATTTCATAAACATCTTCCTGAAATGCTTCACTTTCAATCCTCTATTCTCCTTTTTCATGTGATTCAAAGACACCTGTAGGTTTAACTTTGCAAACGACCAACCAATCTAACTTATCTTGTCGTAAGCTAGGAAAAAGGACATAATGCACCTGGATCACTTGCATTGCCAACACAAAAGATTCAAATTGTCTAAATCTTCTTCGCTTGTTGGTGTGACTAGTTTTGATCCAACTCCAAATATGAGTACAAAAGTGCATAGCCAATACTCGCTTGTTGAAATCAATTCGGCCTTTATGCTGAAAAATCACTAATGGTACACATCAAAGCCACTCTCAACACAAAATTTTGTTTCAGAGACACATCACATGTCTCAACACCATATTCCTAAAGATGCTGCAGTTCAAATATCAATGGTTATAAGAATACATCAATTGTATGCTTTGGATTTGTAGGCCTTAGCACATTCACTATCAAGAACATATGTGCCTCTTTCATAGACATCCATGGAGGCAAATTATAAGGAGTAATTATGATTGGTCATAATGAATATTGTTGGCCAAATTGACCAAAAGGTTGGAATCCATCCATCGACAATCTCAACTTAACATTTCGACTTTTAGCTGCAAAATCATAATGGGTGTCATTGAAATGTTTCCATGTCAATGCATCTGATGGATGACTCATTATTCCATCTTCCTGTCCATGTTAATTATGTCATCTCATGCAAAGACTATATGCTTATGATGTTACTGCATCTCTTTGAAGTCTCGGAGTTTGCGGGAAATAATACATCTGCTTCCAGGGTACTAATTTCTATTTAATAGAACGCTTTCTAGGCTTGAACCTAGATTGACCACAAAATTTGCAGTCTTGTAATTCCACAGCATCTCCCAATACAATAGTCATCCCAATTTGCAACAATCAATCTTTTCAACAGGCAAACCAAGACTCCTAATAAATTTCTTCATATTGTAAAAACTATCAACCATTGTATGATTAGGAGGCAATGATTCATTATACCATCCAAGAATTTTATCAAAACTATGATCAGAAATATACCCTTCAGACTTTATGTTCAATATTCGAGCAATTAAAGACAATTGAGTCATTATCTCACAATTTGGCCATAATCCTTAGTCAGCTAAGTGTAGTAAGTCAAAAAACTGTTTTGCATGTGGGTTTAGTTCTTCTTCAAGATTTTCTATATTTTCCTGAAAGATATAACCGGCCGCATTATAAACCATTTGCATGTAAGGATTTTCATTTGCATCCACATTATTTGTTCTAAATCCAATTCCCCCTTCAAACTCATTTAAGTTCACTGACGACTATACTTCATTACGCCTCGAGATGCTACAAATTAATGGTTCCCCATATCGTGTCCAATCAAAATAATTTGGGGCAAACTCTTTTCTCAGCAAATGCCCATTCGCTTCATCAATAGGAAGGAAACGAATGTGTTTGTACTTTTTACATGGACATCTGATCTTTGAGTCATCTATATATGCAGGTTGAGAACATGCATAATGAATAAAAGCTTCAACTCCCTTAACAAACTCAGGATTAATGAAACCATCAGCTGTTAATCGTCCATACATCTAAGATCTATCAACATTACTCATTTCTACAAAACTGTTAATTTCAAATAGTGATTCCATAGTTAGTATCCTTTATGTTCCTTAAAGTTTACAGAACATCTAAACTTTACATAACATCCCCTAAGTATTAACCAATTGAATTAATCACCTACAATTGATTTCAAAACTATAGTACATGGCATTGTTTACGCCTGTGAATCTAGAAAACAAGTTCTCGTTGTGACTCATATACTCGTGGAATTTTCATAATTCTAGGGTCATTGAATTTATAGAATTCGATCAATATGTAGACTTTGTGTACATTTAACATGAGTCAAATGTTAAAGAGTCTTCTTTGTTCATAAATCAATACATAAACTTCCCATTCCACCAACTCTCCTATTTGATGGAATTGATGAGTGCAATTGCTAGTTTCTAATATAATAGAGTTTCTCTTAACAATCTAAAGGAACACAAACCTATTGAGAATGCATATATACTAGCAAACTAAGCAATGTAAATTTCCAAAATTATGGTCAGGTTTATAATCATTGCTCAACTACTTAAAATACGAAGAAGTAAAATAAATTACTAGAACATAAGAGACTAATGATTCAACCATCTTCAAAGTCCTAGAATTATGTACATTAATATTGTGTAATAGCACTTCTAGATTTCTTCTTCATTCTTTATTTCAGTAGCAACTCAACCAATATCCTATATTAAAGTTCCTCAAAACCCCTAAAATCATTTATTTATTAATCTCATCATAAATCAAATATACGTTCATACCACAAACTTAAATTTAGATTAACAATACTTAAAATTTAAAGCCACAAAACAAAGTTGATACCACAAATAAGTTTCGGTTGGTACAGGCCATTAAAATAAAAAATTCAGTAAGTTTAAATGGGATGTTCAAACCATAAACAAATACCCAAAATAAACCAAGACACAAAAACTTGGTAAATAACAAAACCCACTTACTTCAACTGACGCACAAAAGAAGTTACTAAAGCACGTGAAGGAAGAAGATGGCAGAGCAAGAGTGAGCTGACAGCCAAAGAAGATAACCAAAATAAAGAAATGAAGACAATGACAATCAAAGCATTACACAAAACATAGTAACGAACAAGTCTCAACGACGTCGTTAATAACAATCAAAGAATAAAATGTTACCTCAACTGATGATTAAAGGAAGACGACGACGATAACATGCGATGGGTGAGTGACGGCGAAGAGGAAAGATTGTTAATTATACATGAAAACAAAAGATCATCCTTAAATGATATGTTGTACATCTTCAATTTCTCACATTTTCTAAGAAAAATTAGGTAGAAAATCCTAAAGTAAGCTACATAGGAAATCCTAAAAGCTAGAATGAAGTTCTAATTGATAGAATCAAAAGCTTTGAAATAAATAATCTTCATATTGTAACTTTAGTTAAGTGTTTTCTTATAGTAGTTTATGGACTTA
>JANZLX010000007.1:6589771-6603922 GCA_025531955.1 Erythroxylum orinocense | reverse complement strand
CATTTTTCTTCAAGTGATGCAAATACCTATATTAGCGAATAGGGTTATTACAATTTAGTTGTTAAAACATGTTATTAATTCAATTACAATCATTTTTGTTGAATTACCTCTCAAACAGATACATTAATTGATATTGAACTGGATCGGCTAGTTTAGCCTCTAAATGCATAGGTGGATGCTCCATGTAGTCAACGAAACTTGGAGGAAAAATTCCTTCTAACTTGCGCAAAATTACTAGAATTTCCCTTTCTAGGTTTCCCATTTTAGCTAACTTGATTTCAGATGATATTAAACTTTTGAAAAACAAACTTACTTATATTATTACTTCCCAAACCTTATTCGGTAGCAACTCCCGAAATGTAATTGGAATTAGCCTTTGCATAAATACATGACAATCGTGACTTTTCATCCTAAATAATTTGTACTTCCTCATGTCTACACACCTTGCTAAGTTTGAAACATAACCATCAGGAAACTTTAGACTTTTCAACCATTAACACAATATTTCCTTTTTTTTTGTCTAAAGTGTAACATGCTTTGGAATATTTACCGGTGTGAAGATCTTTATGTAACTCATTCCTTCTACAAAAAAGTTTCAAATTAGCTCGTGATTTTGCATTGTCTTTTGTCCTCCCTTCAATGATCATTATTTTATTGGACAAATTGTCAAAAAAAATTAATATATATCACATCTAGATTATGACGTATCAAATTAGATTTCTAGTATGACAAATCCTAAAAGATGCTTCGTTTTCTCCAACTAAAGTTTTTACTAATGCTTGTATTAACTCCATCAGCTTCAAATTATGTAACTTTTAGCAAGCCTAATTCCTCAATCTCCTGCAATATCTCTTCACCAGCTTTGTGAGGGGGAGGAGGTGTTTTTATCATCTTATTCTTAATGAACTTTGTTTATTGCATCTAAATGGATGATCTGGAGGAAGAAATTTCCTGTCGTTGATAAAGCAACATGTTTTACCCCGTTTGGAAGATAAAACGCAATCAGAATCATTGCCACAATAAGGATAAGCCAATTTCCCTGTTATGCTCCATCCAGACAACATGAGATATCATAAAAAATCACTAATGGTCCACATCAAAGTTGCTCTCAATACAAAATTTTGTTTAAGAGACACATCATATGTCTTAACACCATATTTTCCAAAGAGGCTGCAATTCAAATAACAATGGTTGTAAGAATACACCAATTTTATGCTTTGGATTTGTATGTCCTGACACTATCACTGTCAAGAACATATATGCCTCTTTCATACACATCCATGGAGACAAATTATAAGGAGTAATTATGATTGGTTATGATGAATATTGTTGTTCGGATTGACCAAAAGGTTGGAATCCATCTGTCGACAATCCCAACCTAACATTTTGACTTTCAGCTGCAAACTCATAATAGATGTCATTGAAATGTTTACATGCCAGTGCATTTGATAGATGACTCATTATTCCATCTTCCTGTTTGTGTTCATTATGTCATCTCATGTGAGTTGCAGTAACATTGGAAGCATACAATCTTTGAAGTCTACGATTTAGCGGGAAATAATGCATCCACTTCTAGGGTACTAATTTCTATTTCATAGAATGCTTTCTATGCTTGAGCCTAGATTGATCACAAAATTTGCACTCTTGTAATTTCACATCATCTCCCCAATACAACATACATCCCAATTTGCAACAATCAATCTTTTCAATAGGTAAACCAAGACCCCTAATAAGTTTCTTTATATTGTAAAGACTATTAACCATTGTACAATCAGGAGGCAATTATTCATTACACTATCCAAGAATTTTATCAAAACTATAATCAGAAATATGCCTTTCAGACTTTATCTTCAATATTCGAGCAATTGAAGAAAATTAAGCCATTGTGTCACAATTTGGCCATAATTCTTTGTCAGTTGAGAGTAGTAAGTCAAAAAACTATTTTGCATGTGGGTTTGGTTCTTCTTCAAAATTTTATATATTTTCTTAAAAGGTATAACCCACTGCATCATAAACCATTTTCATGTAAGGATTTTTATTTGCGTCCACATTATTTGTTTTAAATCTAACCCCCCTTCAAACTCATTTAAGTTCACTGATGATTGTACTTCATTACCCTTTGAGGTGCTACAAATTAGTGGTTCCCCATGTCGTGTTCACTTAAAATAATTTGGCACAAACCCTTTTCTTAGAAAATGCCCATTCACTTCATCAATAGGAAGGAAACAAATGTGTTTGCACTTTTTATGTGGACATCTGATCATTGGGTCATCCATATATGCACGTTAAGAACATGTTACTGAATAAAAGCTTCAACTCCCTCAAAAACTCAAGATTAATGAAACCATTAGCTATTAATTGTTTATACATTCAAGATCTATCAACATTACTCATTTCTACAAAATTGTTAATTTCAAACTGTGATTCCATAAGTAGTATCCTTCATGTTCCCCAAAGTTTACAGAACATTTAAACTTTACATAACATCCCCTAAGTATTAACCAATTAAATTAATCACCTACAATTGATTTCAAAACTATGGTATATGGTATTGTTTACACCTGTGAATCAAGAAAATAAGTTCTCGTTGTGACTCCTAGGCTCTTGAAATTTTTTACCGATAAGCCTCATGGGAGCTGCATCACGGGTTATAGGTTAAGGTTTATGGGTTAAAATCAAAAGTTAATTAATAAATGTATGGATTTCAAGTTCCTCTTTAATTTTTTTGGCAACTATCTTATCTGTGCTCTCAAATATCGCAAAATTATTTATAAAATTTGAGTCAAAATAAAAATGTTTTGACTACTTTAAATTGAAGTTTTGTTGAAAATAATTATTAATTAAAAATAGAATTATATTAACAATAAATATATTTAAATATCAATTGAAATGATTTTATTTTTTATTTTTTAAATTTTTTTAAATTACTCAAATTCTAAATTATTATACACTAATTAATTATTTATTTAATAAGCTTCTGATATTAATAACCTTGATTTAATTATTATAAAAATATTTTTTTATTTTTTCTTATAATACAATTTGTCAAATTCCTTATTATCATGCCAAATATTTATTAAATGATCGTTTTTTTTTCTAATCATATATGTTAGAAGAGATATCAAAGACCCATTTAAGGGCGTGAAAGAGAAAAACAACAGATGCTTGCTTTGGTACAGGAACCCTACAATTATTGGCATGAGTTGATCTATTGGTAATGTTTCATAGAAGTTAAATGCATTTATTCTTAAATTTTGTATAGCACTCAATGTTATAATGAAGTAGATAATTTAACTATTATTTAAGTTGTTAATTAAAATTAATAAATTTAAATTATATGAAATATATTATTAATTACATAAAATGAATTGCTTAATTTTATAAAGTTGAAATTTTTATTTGATTGGTTTAGATATTGTTATTGAAATTTTAAAAAAGTTAGAAATTTGATATTTTACCTAAATTAATTATGCACTAGTATCAAATATAATAAGTAAATATAAAAATATGAATAATTTGATTAATAAATTATTGTAACATTTAAAAACTATCTAATATGTTTAGAAGAAAATTATTATTATATTAAAAAAGATGCGTGTAAAGATTCACACATGCCAACGCAATGAAAGGCATATACACTTTTCGATAAACAAGTAGATATACATCACATTATATACACACAAAAATAGCATTTCTACATTTCAACTTCGTTCTTTATTTCGGTGTTGCAAGTCATTTACATTAAAAAATGCAGCAAGTTTAAATGGGAGGTTCAAACCACAAACAGATACCTAAATTAAACCAAATACAGAAAAACCTAGTAAATAACAAAACCCACTTACCTCAACCAACACACAGAAGAAGTCACTGAAGCACGTGAAGGAGGAAGATGGCAGAGCTAGAGTGAGCTAACGACCAAAGAAGATAACCAAAACACAGAAAAGAAGACAATGATAATCAAAGCAGTACACAAAACACAGTAACAAACAAAACTCAACGATGTCGTAAAAAATAATCAAAGAATAAAATGTTACCTCATCCGATGATTAAAGGAAGGCGACCACGATGACACACAATGGGTGAGCGATGGCGAGGAAAAAAGATGGTTAACTATACATGAAAACGAAAGGTCATCCTTAAACGATGTGTTGTACATCTTCAATTTCTCACATTTTATTAAAAAAATAGATAGGAAATACTAAAAGCTAGAATGAAGTTCTAATTGATAGAATCAAAAGCTTTGAGATAAATAATCTTCATATTATATCTTTAGTTAAGTGTTTTCTTATAGTAGTTTATGGACTTAGATCATCTCATCATGATTTAAAAACCTAAAAATTTAACAAATTGATTCATAATCATGCTATATATTCTCATATTAGCATAAATGAGTGATGCAACACCTAATATTAAGTATATGTAAAATGGCATTAAACAACTATAAAAATGTTAAAATGTATGGATTTGGCATAAAAGGTTTGGACATACAAGCATGGACTTTATCTCTAACCTTAACTCTAAATAACTTTTCAATAAACTTCCAAGGGTAAAATTAAACCTCAATTCCTAATACTAGTGTTTTATTCTTAGCTAAAAAAAGATGAATGCTTTAAGGAATTTCTTAAATTTGTAAAGAGGTTCAAAATGAAATAAAAAAAAACTCTCTATTATATCTATTAGGAGTGATCATAGTAGGAAGTTCGAGAATGAAAGATTTGAAACCTTTTTATGAGGATAATGGTATCTTTTATAATGTTTCTAATAGAAGATCCCCTCAATAAAATAGGCTTGTTTAGAGGAAAAATAGGACTTTGTAAGAAATAGTTAAGACTATGATAAATAAGTATGATCTCCTTACAAATTTTTGGGCAAAAATTATGGCTACAACATGTTACAATTTAAATAGAGTCTACATAAGACCAACTTTGGATAAAACCCTTTATGAGATTTGGAATGGGAAGAAGCCAAATATTAGTTACTTTAAAGTTTTTAGATGTAAATGCTACATTTTGAATACTAAAGATAACTTAAAATGTAAATGATACATTTTGAGATAACTGTAATGTAGACATTCCACGTAAAGAACTAATCAACAATCTAATTCAAATAAGAAATATGCATAACCAAGTATGATAAATAGAACAACTTCATGAGCAATAGTTTGAACTTTGAAGTGTTATGATTGATATCTCCATCAATTTTCTACAAAGTGGTGGCAGCAATAAGAAAAATATGCCACTTTCCATTCTCTAAAGCCACTAAATTACCCACTCCATTAAAAGGTGCACTTATTATTAAGCCACCGAGCTTTCATACAAGATCATATCCATGTAGTGTTTATAGCCTTGGCCAACTAATGAAAAGAAAATTACAGCAAAATCCATTATACATATATGAATCCAAAAAAATTCAAAGAACTTGGTACATTATTGTGTGAAGATTACAACTTCATCAGCTTATTCTCAACTGTTAATCATGATTTGAGGAATAAAACACAACCCAAACTTCTTAATTCCAACCTATTAAAACTTGAATTGTTTAACACAACAATAATTAAACCAACATTCAAAATTCCCCTAAAGAATGTTTAAAAAATCAAGAGGCTTCTTGATTAAAAAAAAGACTTTAATACCTCTTAATAAATAAAAAGACTTATGCAATAAAGTGATATAAAATGTTTATGCATGGTAAGTCTTTAAAATTGGCAAACTAACAAAATGAGATTACAAATAATATCACAAAATATAAATGACCTTGATGTGCCTTAATTTTTTATTTTTATTTTTTAATTTGATCTTCATTTTGTAAGTTGCAAACTTTATCTTTTCTTTTATCATCTTCATGAAGTATCTTCTTAAGTTATCCATGATTTTATCTAGTTCTTATAAAGCTTCCCAATATGATAACAAACTCATTAGTAGGATTTATATTTTGTTATCATCAAAATATTGATTGAAACCTCCCTTATTTCCACATTTTCCTTTAGCTTTTCTATTGGTCTTGAACACCCATTGGTAACCAAGGGTTTCAAAACTATCTATATTGTCAACTAATTCCCAAATATCATTGTTTTTTATAAACTACATCTCCTCCTTTGTATTCGTCATTCATTTATCAAAATGATCACTTTTATTACTTTACCAAAGGTAAAATGGTCCAGATTCTCTTGAAATACATTTGATCTTACCTATGTACATATCAAATACATCAAAAGATATAGAAAACATCTCATTGGTGCTATAAGATCAAGTTAAGTATCCATCAAAGCCTACTTAGTAGCATCTGTATCATCTCTAACTTCAAAAGAAAAAATTGCATCTAAGAAATCTTCATGTACCTTTACAAGTATCTTGATATCGTTGGAATTAAAACACAAAAAGATGACGACGTTTATACAATACTTGAAGTAGATCTGATGATGACGGCGAGGAGGTGTGGTCTGATGACAGTGAGGAGGCGTAGTCGGACGAGGGCGAGGAGAAGGCACGGTCAGACGATGAGAGGTGTGGTGGGACAGTGACGACAAAAGAGAGAAACGGGGCTGCGATGGACGAGGGGAAATGGGGGGGGGGAAGATGCAGCAGGGGATTTAGCTTAAACCAAAATGACGTCATTTGGTGTTAAATCAAACAACGTCATTTTTGTTCTTTTTCAAATGTTGAACCGGAGGCAAACGACGACATTTAGGACTAAAATTTAACGACGGAATTTACCGACGGTCTACCGTTAGTAAAGCTTTCTTTATTGACAGCCATTTCTTACTGTTGCTATATTCCGTTAAAAAATTTTCACGAATTAATTTCCCTCCATATTTACCTACGGATATTTTTTTCATTGCAAATTGAAATTTTTGCCAACAATGTTAACGACAGAACATGATTTTCTGTTGGTAATTACCAATGGTTCCGTTTCCGTTGGTAATTGTCCATCGCTAAAAGTTAATTTTCTTGTAGTGGGTGTCAAGCTACATATCTCTGCTTTTCTCAAACCAACTTTTTGCTAACAGCAACGTTGTGATTGTGGTAGTTATTCCAGTTAAATCATAATAGCATCCCACCACCTACTGACGCTAAACACTTCTTCATGAGGGTATCACGGTCAAAAGGAGGTATCTGCACATCTTTGAACAATCTTTTGTTATCTTAAAAAAAGATTCCTGGGTTTAACTATTATACTCTAACTAAATCAGATATATGGAGGTTGCTTGTAGGTCATTGTTCTAACATTGCACAAGCTAATTGCCACAAAAAGTGAAAAGAAGGTTAATGGAGGTCAGAAAGAAAGATGAGGATTTTATTCAGACAGTATAGGTCTAGTATCAGGTGCCTCTGCTTGCCTTTCCATCCATATTCCATCAACCAACTTAGCAGGCAAGCCTGAGATTTAGTGTCCACTTGCACCAACAATGCTCCTCCTCACAAACGGAAAAAAATCATCATCTCATCTCAATCTTTTTTGGATACATATCTTAAATGGTTATTGATAGACCCAATTCACCAAGAACTGTTAAGTGATCCGATTTTAGTCTATATATATATAATACAAAACATATATATATATAATACAAAACATAATATCATTTATTCATTATCATTCACGAGATAACCTTGGATTGATCATCAGGCACAGGCACCGGTGAATTATGCTTGTAGCACTTTGAAGATTGAAAAGATTTGATGATTCCATTATAACTTTAGCTTCATTATTAAAATTAGCACTTTCCGATGGTACTTATGTTTCCCTCAAGAACTGAGTTCTGAGTACCCTCTACTTTGAAAGGCTAAAGGATCCAATTACTTTGAGATAATTTTACGTTACTGGGCTCTGGAGGGTACAGAGTTTCTTCTATGATATGTATGAATCCCTTGGCTGCTAAAAATTTGAAAAGCATGCTTATCATCTTCATGATCTGACAGAATTCCCTCGGTCCTCTCTCTTCATTTCTTGCTTGATGTTCACGGTCCAACAATGTCATGTTGATGCATGTTGGCTGCAACGATTAAGTGAATCTGAGCTGATTTTTGGGCATAAAATCACTACAGCACTTTTCTCTCTTTTATCTTTCTCTTTTTTTTTTCTTCCATTTTTGTGATAAATATATATTCTTGTTCTATAGAGTACACTGCTTTTGTTTTCCGCTTGCGGGGCTGCGAACCTTTATTCAAAGATTTGTCATGCTTTTCTTCTACATGTATCTGTTCCTGTCACTACATCGAAACATTTATCAAATCCTATCTCGGTCGTAGATTTATATACTTGGGTCATGCGGCGTGACCTTTTGTCCTCCCAACATAAACATTTCCCCTAATCAAATCAAATCGCTTCGGTCAGTTTTGTTTGTTGAATTGGAATGGAATTTCGGACAAAATTACAATTGTAGTTCCAAGTGCACTTAATAAGTATTCTTATAACCTTTAGACTAAATTATAGATATTAGATTAAACTTTAATTCTTTTTTATGTTGCAATTTTTAATTTAATTTCAGCTTCTTTTTCCAAACAAAAATAAAAAAACTATTTGAATATTTACATTTTAAATATATTTATTAGTTACTGATTTTTTATTTTCAAAATAATTTAAATTGTAAAATAGTTATACATTAAATTAAATAATTATTATTAATATTAAATAATAAAATAAAATTATAACCGAAATCAAATCAATCTTTATACTTTTGTATAAAAATTGTACAAAATTCCATTGCATGGTTTGTTCAAGATTATTAGTAAAACCATCACATAATCTTCTTAAATAGGCACTAATTCCAGTTGCAAATCGAGATGATACCAACAACCTTTAGTCTTATAGTTTGGATGCTACAAACTGAAGAAATTTCCTTCATACCAGTTCAAGAAGTCAATTGACTGAAATCAAGCGGGCAGCTCAGCATCACTATTTACACAACAGCATGGCTGCAGTAATGGATCCCATAATCTACTTGAACCCAAACTGCTAAAATCTAAATCTCACATTCCTTCATATTTATCACAAGGCGTCCTCCAAAAGATTATGAAACCCTTGATACTTCTCTGAAAACAAAAATTGATGTTCGATGTTAGAGTTCAGTGAGATGGTACAAGTAAATTCAAACAAGACACTGCAAGACCTTTAACAAACGTAACAAGCCTGGTTCCACATTGATCTCCAACTTCGGCTCAAAATATATTCCCAACATTTCTACACCTCAACCCAAGAAACTATCTACAGAACATTAGCCGAGCCCAAGTAATGGTCTCAATCATCACACAGGTGCTATATAGCACGTTCAACAGTTTCTGGTATTATATGTCAAAAGGCCCATCTGGTGGAGATGTTACCCTGTAAGTCATCATCTAGATTGACTGGCAATACCATGGCATCTTGCTGGAGAGAATCCTATTCCATTGCTAGTAGTTCTCGTGATGCATTTGAAAATATAACAAAGAACGTGATCCTTACAACAGTTATCCCTGAGATTCTTTTCTCTTTTGCTATTCAAAAGATGAGATTCATTTGAACATGTTACTTTATATTCTAAACAAAAAAAGAAACGAAGGGAAAGTGAATCATATACTCCCTGAAAGATTGTAAAAGCATATAAGCACAAACACATCCAAAGAGAAGAGGATCAGCAAAAATGAGCATACCAAATTAAGGAAACAATCTGAGTTGTGGATGTCTAGCGAACATTGTGATTAAGCAACCCTTGAAATGATAAATAAAGATCTTTGTTATCGATCCCAAATATCTCTTCTGCTTTTCTCAAAGTTTCCTGAAAGGTACACCACAAAACAAAGGATCTTAGATAAACAACCCCCACATGCACAACTCAAGGAAATCAACTTAATTACCTCTCTTGTTTGCTTTTGGGCATTTAGTTCCTTTATGTTTGCCAGAAATGCACTGAATTGTTCATATGATAAGCGAGTCCTGTCATCAGAAATTATTCAAATCAGTCGATATAAAAGCCCAACAAACCCAGCAGTATATTCCTAACTAACTATAAAATTTTGAAAAAAAATTCAAACTCACCTAGCTTGACGAAAGAACTCCTTTCCATCAATCCGTGGCGTCCGTCCTAGAAAACATTCGAGAGTAAGAATCTATGGGCAAGCTTCGAAGACAAACAAATCTTTGGAAGTAGAAATGTTCCAGACAGATCAACAATACTTTTGAAACCCACACCATTGAATCATTTCAATTTTGTGGTACAGTCCAAACCTGGCATTGAACGCACGCGAGGAGGGGAGTTTGCTGCTGATGACTGCTGGCTTGATGGGTACCAGGAAGAAAGTGAAGTACGCCCCTCATATTGTGATTTTGTTGGTGAGGTTGCACCAGAAAGCCTTTGAGGTGATCCCACTGCAGAATAACCTCTAGGAGAGACATTTGCTGAGATAATCTTTGGAGTTCCAGATGGAGTCAGCCGTGACATGGTGTATGGGGTTATACAGAATCTTTGTGCAGCATAATCTGAAGGTGTTTGATAAGACAATCAGCTTTAAGTGGATTAAAATCAAATTTAACCACCCTCACAGGTATATTTCCCTGTGCAATTACAAACAAATTTTGAATCTTTATAAGAACAGTTTTTCATCAGCTTTTCAGTGCCAATTAGGAATGGTCCATCGTAAGGTCGAGTTAAAAGCCAAATTATAAATTCAAAATCTATCCTA
Organism: Erythroxylum orinocense; assembly: GCA_025531955.1. Taxonomy (NCBI): domain Eukaryota; kingdom Viridiplantae; phylum Streptophyta; class Magnoliopsida; order Malpighiales; family Erythroxylaceae; genus Erythroxylum; species Erythroxylum orinocense. The sequence continues at coordinate 6,593,267 of JANZLX010000007.1, read as the reverse complement.
TTGTTAAGAGGAAACTTTCCTATTGGGGGAGCTAAGCTGATGAACTAGTTTACTTGGAGATGTGTAAATGAACAGTCAAAATTTGCCAAGACTGATAATCCTATGCACATAGAGTGCAAGAAGGAGAGGCTTTAATCCTAAACAACATCATACTCAGAGCTGGAGAGGCTTTAATCCTTAACAACACCATACTCAGAGCTGTGAAAATGATTCAGATATGTGAAAGCAACATCAAGCTCAAAAATAGTCAGTGTATAGTCACATATAAAGTGTTCAATGTTTAAAGTGAAAATTCAGACCACCTTTTACATGCATTTTCAAGGCCAAGGGTCTGTATAAAAAACTTAATTTAGGTCATGTAATAGGTTCAGGTATGATAAAATGGATGATATGTTGCACAGGTAAAACATCTGTAGTAGATATGAGTTACCATTTATTTAATACATGTATTACTGCCCTTATGGGAATACAACAAAGAACATAAAATAGTGACAATATATCCATAGATTAGAGCAATACCATCATCTGCTGCTTTTGATACGTCAGCATGGCTTCCAAAAGGAACTTGGGTATGGTAGCCATTTGCACCGTCGTCTGTGAAACAAGAAATTGAAATATTGGACCAAATAATGCACCATTGGAAAGAAATGATTCATATTTCTTGAATTAAGAGGTAATGTAGCTACAAGTCATTATTTAATAGAATGATCAAGGGGTACATATTTTCAGATCAGCAGTACCTTTCTCTGGATAGGCTTTGGGAACTGATTGATCGCAGGTACCAATATCAACAGTTTCAGTCTGCTGCTTTGCAAAAACTATAGAAGTTATTGCATCTAAAATTGGAAAGTGAAAACAAATGAGTAAAGCTGCAATATTCACTTCTGTGATACATTATGCTATACATAAGAAGACAAATATCGGATAGAATTGATAAGTATGTAATTATACCGATAAGTTGTCGTCATTTAGTGATTGCATCAGTTGTCTTTTAAAAGTCTCCAACTGTAGATAAGTAAACTTATTAATAGTGAAACAAGCAAAAGTGAAAATTCTACAAAGCTAAAGAGGGAAGGGATGGGTAATCTTGTCAGGCTAACCAAATAACCAGATGGTAAATCATCAAAATCAATTTAGGAAGACGATAGTATGAATCAGCAAACAAAGCGGTCTATAATGCAACAGTCAGCAACAGGAAATTATAATATTTCAATGAGATCATTTGCAAAAAATGGAACAATAACAGGATATATATCAACTTCAAGAACATAAAGAATGAATCCTTTGAATTCTCACAGCCAAACTTATCATCATTATCATACTCCATACTAGGAGTAATCTCGAGTTCAATGTAATAGTCTTTGGCTTAGAACTGAGAGAATATAACAAACTAGCATTTTTACATCAATTTAATTCCACACTGATAAGAATTCTAACATCTAGAACAACCCAAGATGACTTAAACATTCAAATCCTATTACCATGTAGACTCAAGACAGATATTGCTTAAACAAAACATGATTTGATTGTCACCATGTCAAAACCTAAAAGAAATGTCTCTCCCTCAAATTTGCAGTGAGAATGAGTTCAGTTACTCTTCAACAAATATGCATATGCTTTTGAAAATACTTTCTTGCTCTAAACTTCATTAAGTGGACATTTTCAGAAGGAAGAGGCTCAATGTTGACAGTCAGAAACTAGGAATGCTCTTTCCAGACTTAAAAATAAGGATTACCTTACTCAACTTCCCCCTTTTCTTTCATTTCTCTATGTGAAACGGTTTTTCTATTCTCCTCCTTTTCCATTTGCAGTCATAAGATTCGATAAATCTTCCATAAAGTTCAAGCAAACATGCAGTTCTTTTCTTCCTCAAAACCTTTGAATCAACCCAATCAAACACTTAAAACTTCCCTTTTCAGTCTAGTTCCCAAACCTAAAATCCTAATTTTTTGAGCTCAAGCTTTAGGGGGTATGCATATTGAAAAATCTAAATCCACATGCTCATTCGAAAAGAATTCCTAGCATTGACATCAAGATTGTTTGGCCTATACCTTCTATAATTAACTACCAAGGAGACCAATAATATGTGACCAAGCAAACAATAAATTATGGTTTCATTGCACTGAAAGTGATGGGAAGTAGTTGCATCACAAATAGAGACTATACAGAAAATTAAATGTGGATAAAAACGTAACTCAATTATAAGAACATCAGCTTACCTTGGACAAATCGCGACTAAGTTTCTTCACAGTCATCGTCAACGAATCCCGCTCCGCACAAAGTTTCATCTTCACTCATACCAAAACAAAAATGAGAAATCCTTGTCACTGTCAAAGCTTAGATATGAACGAAAGGTGTAAACACTATATTAGCCCTCTAACACCATTATCATCGAGAGAGAGAGAGAAAGAGAATACATTATCATCGAGAGAGAGCTTGAATCGGGAGTCAGCCTCTTGACAAGCGCGTTGCAATTGTGAGACTCTCTCTTCCAGCTCGTAAATAGTCCGGTCCTTATCTTGCATTCTCTGCCTCATCCGACCCATCTCAGTCTCAAGCTTCGACACGCGCGAAGCTATGGCCATGGAAGTAATCTTTCGGGCCAAATCCAGCTGCTCGAATGGATCAATGGGTATTACCGCCAACACCTTCTCCGGCAACTCAAAGTCCTGCACCTGCGCCATTCCCTCTCTCTCTCTCTACGCTCTCTCTCTCTCTCTCTACGCTCTCTCTCTCTCTCTTAATATAGCCTTCAAAACACAGTATATTTGAATTTAAGAGGAGAGAGACACGAAAAAGGCTTGGGAGTTCGGACAGGACCATTCAAACAACGTTTGCATAATATTTTAGTATTTTGTTTCGGTAAGAAATTGTTCTTTTATAGTACAAAATCAAATGGTATTTAAACAAACAAAATAGCCTTATAATGTTATTTTGTTTGTTTCTTTGTTAGGTGGAGCGGTCGGTGAGGTTTGGCTGCGTGAATGGGGTTGGATTTGTTGTCGCTTGGGAAAGGGGCTGCTCTTTGAATTTCGAATTTATAGAGTTTTTCCCTCCAAATGGCCACTCCAGCCTACGACGATCATATGATGTTTCTTTTCGTTTTTCTTTATTACGCTATCAAGCAATGTTAGGAATACGGTATCAATTTTAATATTAGATTAAATTTTAGTATAATATTATACTAATATTAATTAATATAGGATATCTTTTAGGGTAAGATTTTAAATTTATGAAATAGTTTTTAAATTTTTTAAAATTATAAAATAGTTCATTATTATATCGTAGTATATATTCTATAAGTTTTACTAATCATATCTCTGAAAATTATAATAATAAATAATAACCACGATTAATATAAAATAATAATAATTTTTAAATATTTTATATATAAATAATAACTACAATTAACATGAAAAAATCATCATCATACAAATATAAAATTAAGAACAATATAAAGTATTTAAAATATTACAATTTCATCATATAATAAATA
>JANZLX010000007.1:6576265-6587082 GCA_025531955.1 Erythroxylum orinocense | reverse complement strand
ACTTGGTTGCGAATGATATGTTGTAATCAAAGTTGTTAAATGTTTTGGTATTTAAATTTGTATTTTCTCTGGTGAATAAATATTTTGCTTCCGCAAGTGTATTTCTTTGTGCGTCCCGACGGAACACCCGGGGCATTGCCTTGGAAGTCAGGATTCGAGCCCATTGGTCTCCGACTGTGTTTCCGTTCCGAACGGTTGAGCTCTGGGAACGGGGTCCAGCACTGTTCGACCGGGCTCCGGGATCGGAACCCAACACATTGGACAGTAATTTCTACTACCAGTATACCATTGTTCTACCACTTGGCATTTTTTTAGTCCATAAATTACCCCAAAATTTTCAAAAAAGTTTCTAAAAATTCGCTAAAAATTCTAAAACCTCAAAGACCCTCTCCAACTCAGTTTTTCAAACACAAAAATCACATTTTTCATAACACTCACATTTATGACCAAATATACTACGAAATGTCATGAATGCATGTACAGTCATTTACATGTGCAAAATTCACTATTCACGTATATGTGTATGTATGAACATATCAAGACAATTTTTAAGCACTCATGAACTATGACTCGATCTCCTATAGCGAATTGACCACTATATGAGTCTCTCATTATATGTCATGCTTAAAATATTCATATATGTCCATATAGAAGCCAAACCATGCTTTGACACCAAAATTTTAACGTACCACTTCCATAGAGCATATGCTCGAACATCTAGAGGATATTCAAGAACATACCCTATGAGAATGTCACGTTAAAAAAGTCGCATTAACTTATTATGGCATCACTTATAACACAAGTATTCAAAATGATCAAATCTTCTCATTTCATTAACAAAATAAACTTACTTACATTGTACCATTACAATTCATATCCGTGTATTTACATTATATAACATTTAAGAGTTTACAACTCCATACAAATTTTTTAACATGAAATGAGAAGCTTAATAAACACATCCTAACTAGACTCCTCAGATATCAGCTGACCAAACCTTTGAGCCATTCTTGTTCTCAAAATGACAGTACTAGGATTCTACTTAGTTGTCTTAGAAGCTAGAACTCCCTTGTACCTAAAAATCAACCTTGCAATTTTGATAAGTTTACGAACTCAGTGAGTGAGTCACCATCGATGTGCTTACTCCAGTCAGAACACAAAGTCAAATATATAACCAATTTCAAGAACCATCATCGATGTGCTCACTCTTGTCAAAATACAAAGTCAAGTATATAATCAATTTCAAGAAGTTTAACACATCATCCAGTATCAGATACCACATCACATTTTGTCATATTTCAAAAAGTACAAGTACAAAATGTATACAAACATTTCATAACACTATTTCAAAACAATCCATTAATTCATCTCAATCATTCATATGATATATGTAAAGTTAGATCTAGCTCACTTGATCTTAACAAAGTGGCTCTATACTGAACAACTGCTACATTGTGAACTCATTATTAAAGCTGACAAGATTCCAATACCAATTACAGTTATATATGCAAAAAAAACTGGGAATTCGAGAGGGCAACATTATGGAGGGACTTGCAAGAAATTGACTCAAGCATCTCAGGCCTTTGGATGCTTGCAGGAGATTTCAACTGCTTGCTGTCTCCAGCTGAATCCTATAGAAGAAGAAGTATAACATTTGTTAACACTAAAAAACTGACAGAGTTAACTTCTAAACTAGGTATGGTTGATCAAAAATTTTAGGGACCTATTTTTACATAGAGCAATCATTAGAAGGGCAGTGGATTGGTATAGATGAAGCTGGACAAATGTTTAATCAATGATTTTTAGCTCACTAAAATGCAGGAAAGTTATGCAGTGTTTGGAGAACCACTAATTTCATATCATGCTCCAATCAATGTGATGGTTAACAAAAAAATGAAGACAAGAAAATCTCCATGCAGGTTTTTTGATTCCCTGTTAAAGCATTCCCAACTTGAATCAATTATAGCAGGTGCTCTTAACAAACACTTTCATGGCTTTAAAGCATTACAATGCATGCAATTACTAAAATCTATCTAGGCTGATTATGTCAAACTTCTCAAGGGTACCCCTATACAGATAAGTTATAAGCAATGAAGGAGCTCACATTCACGCAGAAACAGCTAATGATCAATCTTACAGATTCTGTGCTTATTGAGAAAGAGAGAGTTAACCTCAATAAATACTTACAGGCACTTGAAGCATACAATTTCTAGCTAAAGCAAAAATCGAAAGTTCAATGGATGCAGTAAGGAGATAGGAATACTAAGTATTTCTATAATATGATTCAAGGTATGACAAATAGAAACAAAATAATGTCCCTTTAAGATAGAAATGGCAGATTGTTTTATGATCAAGAAGAGATGAAAAAGGCAGCTAGAAGGCACTTCAAAGAAATAAATGGGGTAACTACACACATTACTAATCTTCCTGAGATTCTACTCAATAGATTGTCAGGTTCCATAAACTAGATTCAACAATCTGAAATGTTTAAGGAAGTTACCAATGAAGAGATAAAAGAAGTAGTGCTTTCATTTCATCCTAATAAGTCTCCAGGACTAGATGGCTTCAATGCAAGGTTCTTCCAGGAGAAATGAAATGTCTTATAAACTTCAATAGTAAGAGTAGTGCAACAATTCTTTAGAAGTGGTAGGTTGCTCATTGCATTGAATAAGACTAACTTGATCTTGTTACCCAAAATCCCTAATCCTAAATGCTTAAATGATTTCAAATCTATTGCATGTTGTAATATGGTGTACAAGATTATTGCAAAAATCCTTACTAACAGGTTCAAAATTACCTTACCTAGCGTAATCAATCCAAGTCAAGGTCCTTATGTCTTAGGAAGGAGTATGGGTGATAATATCTTCAAATATTACAAATCAAAGGAGCATAGTAAGACTTGTGCACTCAAAATTGACTTCACTAAAGCTTATGACACCATTGCATGGAGTTTCATCATTAATTCTCTGTAGGATTTTGGATATCCATTTAAGTTTATCAAATTGATTCACTCTTGTATAACATATGTATCTTATTCATTATTGCTGAATGGAGAACATTCTCAGCTCTATAAAGTTGTTAGAGGGATCAGACAAGGTGATCCTCTCTCCCCTTTCTATTTGTCATTGCTATCGAAGTACTTCAAAGAATCACACAACTCTGTATAGAGGAAAGCATGAATATTAGAATTAATTATAGATGCAGTGGTCTTGGTATTACTCACCCCTCATTTGCAGATGATTTGCTCATGCTTTGTGCTAATGATCTTGTTTCCATTGGAACTCTTCTAAAAGCTTTGTAGAGATTTCAAGAAGTCTTAAGGCTCAAATTTAACCCATGTAAGAGTGTTGTTTACTTATCTAGGCAAAGTTGTGAAGATTCAATGAATGTGATAGTAGATCTGGGCTCAGTATACAGCCATTACCTCTGGCATACTTGGGGGTTCCAATTTCTACATAGAAGTTTAAGGAAGCTAAATGTAGATCTCTCATAGAAAAAGTTAGCAAAAGACTCTCTTAATGGAACAACTGATTCTTGTCATATAGAGGGAGATTACAGTTAGCTATCACCATTCTCAATAATCTGCATATCTATTGCCTATCACATCTAGCTATCCCTAAAGGAGTTTTGGAGAAAATTGATAAGAGTATCAGAGACTTCATCTGGCATGAACATAATTCTAGTGGGGAAGAATGCCCAAAGTTAAATGGAGTGTTATATGTCTTCCTAAATAGTATGGAATTTAGCTAGTAGAATGAATAAGATTTTGTTGGCAAAGAGATGATGGAGGATATCCTGGGACAAATAAAGCTTATGGGTAAGATGGGTTCACATGTTTCATGTTAAGAAGAAAAGCATATGGCTTATTTCCTAGACTTCTTTACAATCTTACACTTTTCAACATATTTTACATACAAGGTCCTTCATGCCTTATATCAAACATTATGTTCAAAATGGGAAAGGCACAACATTTTGGTTTGATAATTGACATGTCATAGGGCCTTTATTTAATACTCACCTCCTTGTAGCTTTAAAAGGGTCTATCCCTAAAGATACTAAAGTGCAAGCATTAATTTGAAACAACAATTGGCATTGGCCTTTTCATATGTGTAAAGGAATCAAATCTATTGTTGAGCAGCGACCTTCATATTCTCCAAGTCAGGTACAAAAAGATGAAATCAAATGGGAGCTTCATAAGTCTCACAAATTTACAGCTCAATCATGTAAACAATTGTTGCTAGGCCCTATGGTCAAGTTTCCACTTCACAAGTTAATATAAGGATCAGGCATTGCTCAAACTCACTCTTTCATCTTATGGTTAGTAGCTCTGTAGAAAATGGGAACCAAGGATAGTATCAAGTTTCAAATTCCAAATACAAATTGCCCTTTATGCTCTAGAGAAACTGAAACATTAAATCATATGTTCTTCAAATGTCTTCATGCCAAACAACTATGGAGTGCTTTTCTCAATATCTTTGAATTGCAGGGCAGAAGTCTTAGCTAGATGAATAGCTTGGCTTGGGCTAACAAATTGAGATGGACTAGTAGAGAAGACCAAAGAGTCTTCAAAACTGGTTTTGTTATGCTGGTGCACTATATTTGGATGATGAGAAATACCAAAATTTTTGGAAAAGTTTAAGAGAATAAAGAATACAGTTGGAACCAATTCTGGCTTAAACTAAGGATGACTATCTTGATCAATGCTAATCAATTACTCATTTCTAGTTATATTAAAATGCAACTTAAAACCTAGAATTTGTTCTTGCTGGATATATTCTACTTTGTAGTTTCCTTAATCTGTACGAGCTCCATTCTTATATGTAACTTCATACACTTCCGTAACTTCCAACTTTTGAATGAATTTATTACTTGGCTTTAATTAAAAAAAAAAGGCTCATTTTATACAGCAAAGAGTATAAGAAAATATCATGTTCAGTACTTCTTGCGGTTGGGAGTTGGCCAAGATTCAGATATTCCCGTGCAATATGAGGTAGGAAGGATTGGAGTTTTGCTGTGTATTTATTCATTTTGTCCAGCTTAATCTATATGATTCATTTAAACGCTTACTAACTACCCAATACACAAGATAAAGGAGTGTTCTGCCAAAATTATGCTGCTCTCAAGTTTTAGTAAGTAAAACATGTTTAAACAAAAACGTGCATGATATTAAGTTAAAAGAACCTGCTATACATCTCACCTCCAGAACTAAAATTTAAACAATTCAAACAATAATTGCTTGAAACATATCATACACATTGAACACAGATTAACCCCTTCATCCCAGCTTGACCTGTCAATAGCTCAAAAGAAATCTGAAAAAGGAACAAGACTGGAATGATAATTTCGACAAGGGCAGCGTCAGAAAACTTGGTACAAAGGCGACCATGAAAGACATAAATGGAACAACTATACATGCCAACACTAACCACTTTTTATTAAATATGGCTAAGCTTTCCAGTAGTCAATGGGGGCTACATTGTGAGCATTAGATGAACAGAGATCATCAGAAACCTTTATATATCGTATTCACCCGTATACATTGCCAAACAAAACGTGTACAGTGGAGCTAATAACCTTTCCAAGCCCATGATACGACCCTATTAATCAAACACCAAAAATGAGAAACACAAATGGTGTGCTTTGGAGAGGGCTGAGTTCACAATCTTCAGAAACAACACATACCAGACCCTGAGAAGCAGCATTTTCAAGTGGAAGAAATATTGCAGCTTTTAGCAGTCTTCCCCTAAATATTATTGGTTGACTAATACACCAGTGACAAGGTAATCACTGAAACAGAAACTTCTGAAGGATGCAAAACCTCTTCTTGTGGCACGTTCTGTCCTGCCATTGTACACATCAGAAACACAGTACTGTAACAAGAGCCCTAGAGCAAGAAACTTGCTGGAACTGTATAACTTGATCAAGTCTATGATGCATACCCTCTTTTCATGGGCATTACTAATAATTGTGCTATCTCTACCCAAGCCAATGTACAGTAAAAGATGGTTCCTTCTGGATGTCAAAGTTTGGATGATCCATCATCACAACACTTTTAAATGACTTGCCAGAGATTAGCATCTTCACTTGTGAATATGGTGGAGCTTTTTGATCAGAGCTGCCATATGTTTCTGCCAGTTTATTAACTCATTTCAATTCACTGATCGGTCTCCACATGTTCTCACGCGGAAACGATACTGAAGTTGAGAATCTCCATCATCAAAGTCATCATCATCATCATCTTCACTTGAGTCATCCTCAACTTTGTCCCAACGTGCATAATCCAGAGTTGAGTGTCCCTTTGGTTTTGGTATAGCTTTCCATCCTTTAGAATGTTGTTCAGAAGATTCCTTTGCTCTCTGTGCTTGATCAATAACTTCAGCAGCAATACTTCTTCTGGGTTCAGATTTCCTCTGTGCCTGAGCAATTACTTCAGCTGTTATTGATTTTCTATGCTGGAATGTTGTATCCCTACTTTGATTAGATTCCTTGAAAATAGGTGCTATGGAGGTAGTAACTACAGTAGTAGCATTAGCATCTTCCTGCTTAGATCCATGTATAATATTGTTGCCTACTTTATCCTTTCCATCTGCCCCATGTCCAAATAGATCTTCTTCACCATCTTCTTCTCCTTCAGTTTCAATTTCGGATTCAGGTATTGGGGCAAGTGACTTTCCTTGAGCAAAGAATAAGAATTTTTTACATAGCATCCAGGAGAATAATATGCATAACGCTGATGTAACTCAAATAAACACAACTTAAAGGGTATATCCTTAAAGATAAATAAAGTGTATCCATACTTCTAGTTTTAGTTAAGCAGGAAATTTGTGTTTGATGATTTCTCATGGCTAGCATCTTAACGCCAGCCAAGAAAGGGGGGAAATCTACATCTCAGTAAAGTTATGTTTGAGGTTTCCAGTGCCAAGGCCAAAGCCTTAGATAAGTTGCAACAAATAAAAAAATTGCTGCTCATGAAGAAAACTAGGGATCAGTGGATAACAAATGCTTCCATAATTGCATGTAGATATCATAGCAAAGCCTTCTTTCCTGAACCTCCATGAAACTCATGCATCACATGACATTCAAATCTTATAGTTCCATGATTTGGCATGGAGGGCCTACGTAGATGACAAATACAACAAATAAAGGCCAGTTAGCACACCAAGCAAGAACTGTTCACTGAAATTTGAGGTGAATTCTAGTTACATCCCAATTATAAGGATCGAGGGAGATTACATGAATGTGAAACAAAAGCAACTGCTAACAAACAGCAAATTATGAGCTGATAGATAATGTTATTTCCTAGTCAACAAAATCCTAAAATCACATTCATCTTGATAACATAATTTCCTGATTGGTGTTTCAACTAAGAAGACCGCCTGTGAGAAGAGGATTACCCTTCCTTTTGTGGCTATCCATGCTGAAGTATAAACTACGCATGTACATGTGAGATTAATGAAACTGATGCAATGAAAAGGAATAAGAGGTAATATACCAGTTGTGTCCTCAATCGAGCTTCAAGATTTTCATAAATTTCTGATGATGGATTCAATTCCTTAAGTCTGTTGACATCAAAAAGTGCAGAATGGTATTCCTTAAGAGTCACCAAAGTTTGTGCCCGTAACATCAGTGCCCCAGTGTGGTTGTGATCAAGCTCAAGAACTGATGTGCATTCTTCAGCTGCCTATGATGAAAGAAAGGCATGCATTAGCATACATAATCAGTCAATTCACGGAGAAAAAAAGAGCAGAATGACATAAGAAGGATGCTATCATACGTTGTTGAAACAATAACAGACATCTACATGCTCCACTCCTAATTCATAATCACAATGAATTCTAACACTAGCACCAATTTAAGGTTTTGTTTCCATTAAGTAACAGTTCCCAACTAAATGTGATCCTGTGTATATATATGCACGTATACACAAAGATATGATTGTATGTACTTGAGAATGTTGCAAGCTTGAGCATGTGTGTGTGTGTACGATAGAGAGGGAACAATAGAAAAGAAGTTATCCCAACTAATTCATGCATCTAGTTCCTAAAGAGTTCATAAGCTATTATAAAAGGATAAAAATAATTCCGAGGAAATGAAAGTTAAAATTCTTCAGCAGTCTGCATGAAATTTGTTTCAAATTGTTTTGTTACAACTATAACTGCTATTTCAACAGTAAAATTATTGGTTTCACCATCTTCCATAGATTGCAGTCCTTATTCATTTCCAACTTTTTACACTTAGATCGTTACTTCTGTTACTCCCATTTAGCAAGAGTCTTCACCGAAAAAACAAACCTACATCATATTTATGGTCTAATGAAGATTCATTATAGGTTCTTGTAAGTATCTTTTTTAAGTATTGTCACAAAAGTTAGTTACGGATAAAATTTCTCAACTTGTTTGATCTGTATGAGACAAGCCTCACCTATTTGGGATGTCTATCTTGGATTATGGGTTTGAAATGAAAAAGGAAGATTGCAAGGTGTTTAAGGCTGGTTTTGCTATGCTAGTTCATTATGTTTGGATGATGAGAAACACCAAGTTATTTGGGAAATCTGAACAATTCAACAAATTCACCTGGATGGGCTTTTACCTCAAGTTTAGATTTGAAGATTGCGACACTTATCTCTACTTGATTAATAGTTTCTCATAAAGTAGCAATGCTTCACATGTGTTATCTTAATATGTAATTTGTCGTTCTGTTATACTCCACTTGTTGGGGACGAATTTCATTTCTCATTGTAATGTCCACCTTTGTTTGAATGAATAAACTACTTATTTTCCAAAAGAAAAGAATCTTCAAGTCAAAATTAAGCATTACAAGAGGAATCATTTTTGTACTCCTATTAGACGCTTATACCATGAAGAAAAATTAGCCTAAGATAGAAACCTTATTCTTCTAACTTCTGGAAAGAATTATTAATTTCCAGCACCATAGATTCAAATAAGAATTTGAAAAGGGTGGATAGTAAAACCTAAAGGACCCATCATATTTTGATAAAAATGAAATACACTAAACACGATGAAAAAATTGAAAGGTTAATGGTAAAATATATTGATAGCACAAACAATCCAATATCAGTTCCATCACGATCTGTCCTTGAAAATTTTAAATTGCTCTTTTTGTTTCTTAGAGAAGCTATTTTTCCAACTATAAGAAATCAAACAACACTAAAACCAAACTTAAAGATGTTACCTCTTATTTAAGCATGAAACAGACAGACAGAAACAATTGACGCACTTTAACCCTTTGTCTGATGTTAAATAAATAGACCAACCAAAACCATCTTTTAGCATCATTGAGCTATTGAAGCTCACTGGGTAGTCTGTTCAATACTCAGATTCCAACATGACAACCCTCAATTTTCGATGTCAAGTAACCAGTAAAAACATCTCTACATAACTTTTGTTTCAGAAACAAAAAGTAGAAAACTAAATCGGACATCAAACCCGAAATAATTAAAAAAAAGACAAAAAAACCTAATCAATAATCAATTCAAGAAGACCGGATAAACGTTCAAAATGCAGAAAGAAGTTCCAAATAATATAACACAAAGAATAAATGGAAGTTAAATTATAAAGAAAAGCAAAGGAAAAAGAAGCAACCTTTCTGAAATCATGAAGTTTGAGAAAACAAGCGGCTCTATTACTATGCAAAGCGATCTTTTGGGGTTTGGTTTTGGCTATCAAAAGTGCTTCCGTGTAAAACCCAAGTGCTTCCTCGTAATTTCCGTCTCTGTACATCTGGTGGGCCGTCTCAATCTTGTTCAACGGTGAAGCTGCCATCATTACTCCCCCGATCAGCCAACATCCACAATCAGAGCCCTCGCATCCGCTACGTCTCTCTGCTGGTTTGATTTGAGTAAGAAAGCAAATTACGAAGACACGATTTTGCGACTATTGGGACCTTATATAGTAAGGTTATTTCCTAGAATCTTCCCTTCTTTTTTTCCCCCCTCTTTTGACTCGGTGACTGGACATGCGATAGGCTGTCCTAACAAGACAATGAGTAATACGTCACCCGTATCGATAAGCAAAGACTATCCTAAGATTCAATATAAATGAGCAATGCTATCGGACATGTCAGGTTCTTTGTTATCTACTCTATAGTTAAAGGATCAAATCTCTTGTTTAATATTATAATATTTTATTATGTTTAATAAATCTCACTTATTTATTTATATAGGTTTTATGTAAGATCTGTAAAATAAATAGTTGAAATTTTATAAGATAGAATAAAATAGAAAATTTGGACTCTCTACTTTATCTCTATCTTGCTTTATTAAATTTTTTACAAAAATATATGGTTGAGATTTAATAGAATTTGACAGAGAAAAAATAGAGAACAGAACAGAGGATCCGTCCCCTATTGGACATCTGGTAAGTTAAATTTCAGTTTGTTTTCGGTTGTTACTTTAGCCATGATAAAGCCCTTTTCAACGGTCATACTTTAGCTATTGCATGTGAAAGACGAACAATTGCCAAGTTTGTGATGCATCTTTCTTCTGAATCACGAATGACCACTGCAGCGCCAGCATAATTGTTGTTCGTAAAATAAGCAGCGTCCACGTTCATCTTCAACATTTCGGTATCTAGTTTTTGCCACAATATATTACCATCGCTCTCCTTATTAAGCCTTCTATCATCTGTTATTTAGCAAGCTTGTTTCCATTAATGCTATGTTTATTAGCCTTATTCACAATTTGTTTGAAAGATGACAACAGTCGCTCCTCACACCATATATATATATATATATCTTATAACAACCATTTCATTAACCTTTTGTGGTAAAAGATACTTCAGCTTTCTAGGTTGATCATC
>JANZLX010000007.1:6504085-6523819 GCA_025531955.1 Erythroxylum orinocense | reverse complement strand
AGAACCACAAGTTAAAAACCTGAACCTGAACCATGAACCTGATTTTTTAGGTTCAGTTCGAACCGAACCTAAACTCAGGTTTAGTTAACCTTATTTATAGGTTCGGTTCATACGGTTCAAGTCAGGTTCACAGGTTCGCGGGTTTTCTTGAACACCCCTAATGAACATAGGGATTTTTTGGATGTTATGAGAATGAAGATGAATTGATGTGGCTAATAAAGGTTTATTGAAATAACCCTATAGGGTAATACGCTCATGGTTTATGACTCTGGATGTTGCACTCCGAAAATGTGGTCTACACTACTTGATCTTGAGTGTGTGGTTTATTATAGGAATTATGATTCATTTTCATAGCCATAGCTCTCAATGGAAGGTTGGAGTGGACAGTACTTTTATAGGAGCCAAAACATGTTTTCGTAAACTATGACATCATCCCATGGGAGAGAGAGGTATTTTCACTTGTTTTCGGGAGCTTAATTGACATCCAGTCAATGTCGTGACATTTATGGGAGTTATCACTACAATCATGAATGTTGAAAAACAACTTATATGTGGAAGTGACCTAGCATATATAATCAACCTCATGGTGCAATGTAGGAGAATAACTACAATTCATAGTAGAGAAACTATTATACTTATGGATGGAATGATTACGCTCTAGCTAAGTATTTATGGCACCAAGCACCACCAATTAACAAGCCAACTTTGGAAGATATGATGGCTGATTTCATTCAAGAATCAATCATGAAGCACCAAGAAACATAGGCTCGTATACAAAATTTGGTGAACCTGTTGGACCAACTGGTGAAGATATTATCTGATGAGATCCAAAGGAGTGTGCTTAATCCTAGTAAAATGAATGCTGAAGAACATGGAATGGCAATCACTATCTAGAATCGCGACGAGCTTCTAAAAGAAGAAGAAAAAAAAAGGAATAAGAAGCAAGTCTTAGAGATAAATTAATATAAATCCTTGCTGAAATGAAAGTTGACCGATGCAAATTCGAGAGTAAGGACAAGATAAGGGTTGGCTTCATTAATAGATGGACATTCCAAAAAGAACCTCCTGAAGAAAAAATGAAGAAATCTCGATCCAAGAAGAGAAAGTAGAGAAGTGTTAAGAAATAATTGAAGAAGATGAGTTGGAAACCTCTGTTCAGGAAGAAGAAGAAGAGTGGATAGAGACAATTAAGAAAGAAATGGTGTAGGAACTAAGTAAGGAAACTATTGATGAGGTGCTGGTAATGAACTTAAGTGTAGAGGATTCCCATTTACTCTAAGACAAGCTGTTTGAGTTAGCTGATGATTCAGCGAGTTTTGTTACTCCTTATTTTATTAACAGTTTATCATTGAAAAGGCCATTATTGTAGTTAATTGTTTTACAAACTTAATACATTATGTCTTTTTGATCATCCTGCAACATCTGGCTTGTTTACAGGATATGAAATCACTTTACAGAGAAAATGATGGAAACAAGTCGTTGATTATTGATCTAGGATGAAGTTAAACATGTAGGTTATGTCGAGCTAACGACATTAAATAAGCATTACATGAGAGGTAACCTATGAATTAGGATATGTAACATCCCATTATCCATGTTGAGGCTAAAATTGTAAATGTGAGAGATTCACTAAGGGATTAGAAATGTGTTTCATGCTCATGCATTATGTGACATGCCCATGCACATATATATTGAATCTTTGTACACATGAAAATAATTGTACATGCACTTATTGATATTTCAGGTATATTGAATAGTATTGGGATAGATTGAGAATTGTAGTTATAGTGAATGAGGAGATTGAAATGGAGTGGACAAACTAGAAATAACAATTTAAGTGTTGGATTTAGTGAAGGAAAATACATTGGAGAAGTTTACTGAGAATATATAGTATGGAATTTTTGGATAGTGGAGTAGAAAATTATGGTCTTTATAAGGGGAGATGCTCAGGAGCATAGATGCATTGTCTGTAAAGATGTATCGTCTGTGATGATGTCATATCGTCTGTGATGGCGTCATATTGTCTATGAAGATGTATCATCTGTGATGACATCATATCGTCTTAAGTTGACTTTGTTTCGTCTGCTTTTTGTTTCATCTACTTTTCGATTCGTTTACTTTTCGATTCGTCTGCTTTTCGCTTTGTCTGCTTTTTGCTTCGTCTTCTTTTTGCTTCTTCTACTCTTTGCTTCGTCTGTCTTTCAATTCATTTACTTTTTGATTTTTCTGCTTTCACTTCCCCTGCTTTATGCTTCATATATTTTTCTCAATTCGTCTCACCCTTCGTCTTAGGTTGACTTTCTGCTTGGTCTTACACTGACCAAAACATCTTCTGGTCCAAATTTGACACTCTAGATGAAAGAATTTGTCTTCAATTCTTCTTGAAAGTTTTAGATCTCAAAGTCCTCTTTGAAACCTTCTTAAGAGGATCACAATCTGATATCTTCAGAGAGAGTTATGCCAATTGTAAAACAACTTCTGTGTACTGTTTATAACCTTCTTCTTGTGGTCATTGTTCATTTTATATAGTCTGGTCCAAATTTGATTCTCTAGATGACATAATTTGTCTCCAAGGTCTTCATGAAAGTCATATATCTCGAAGTTGCCTTTCAAATCGTCTAAGAATGACCTTGATCAGACATCTCTAGTGAAAATTATACTAATTGTCCCACGACAGGTGCAATATGAATTGAGGACAAAACTTTGTTCGATTCTTTCTTCCATAACTTTGTTATCCGACCTCCAAATGAAGTGATTCTTGAACCATTGGATTCATATGACATTGTTATACCTCTCCACAAAGATTGATAGTCTGATACAAAAACTCCATATCATAATTATATATCATTCTCCCCAAGACTTATGTATTGGGACATGGGCAAA
The DNA here is from genome assembly GCA_025531955.1 of Erythroxylum orinocense. Lineage (NCBI taxonomy): Eukaryota > Viridiplantae > Streptophyta > Magnoliopsida > Malpighiales > Erythroxylaceae > Erythroxylum > Erythroxylum orinocense. The sequence continues at coordinate 6,520,936 of JANZLX010000007.1, read as the reverse complement.
AGACATAGTTCTTCTGAGGAAAGCAACTAACTGTCATTTCTAATTATCTCTTGAAGCTTAGCAATGATCTAGCTAACTAATTATGAATTAAATCCCCTTGACTAGTCTAATTATCATACTAGAGATATTCTATCTCCTGCCCCAATTCTAACACTTTCAATATCAAAGATTTGAGCCCATTTGTTGAAGAAGCTACCAGCCTAGCCCAAGATAAAGATTTCCAATAAGGGGAGAAAGATGAGGAGCTAAATGCAGATCCATTCCAACAAGGGGAGAATGATGGTGGGCCATTAACTAAGGCCCTTGGATATTCAGCAAGCATGGGATTTAGTGAAGATCAAGTGAATCAGTCGATCAAAGAAGAAGAATTTGACGACTATATTGATTTGGGTTTTTTCATGCAAGTTCATGTCCATGTCAAGCCATTTAGTTTTGTAAAATCCTTTCTCACACTTGAAGAAAATGCATCCAACAAACCAACCCAAGAAGCCTCATCAAACATGCTCGTCCAACCCATTAAGAAGCTCAAAATCGAGCTTGGGTGTTGTCTCATTGGATAAAAAGTCTGAAAATTCACTCAACCAATTTTCAAACTATATTTACTACTTTCCGTTTTTTTTCATTTAAAGTTGCCATTTTCTTTTTTTATTTTCTGTTCTGTTTAAAGACTATTTAAGGAATGCTTAATTATGTTTATGATCTGTTTTGGAATGTCAAGGATTTGTGAGTTGCCAATTTTAATGTGGCTTCCCAAATTCTTATTAACTTTCAATATATAGGTCTGTTTGTTTTTCTTTTTTGAAGATTCAGATATATTACAAATAAAATTGTGACTTTCTAGCTCCAATTTGTTCTGAGTTTCTAGGGTTGTTAGTATTCCTAAACTATCAAAATCTAGGTTTGTGAGTTTATCCCTAAACTTTCATCTTCCCTCAACCATTTTTAAGCAGTGTCTGAATCTGACCTTTTGGCACTATTTTGATCATAACTCAGCGACCACATATCCAATAAGTTCTTATCTTATATCACTGGAAAGCTTACAGAAAATCCTACAAACTTTGTGAAGGACTTGTTAGCCAATTCTGTCTCGGTTTTTCCCAGAAATTGATCCTAAAATCCACACTTTTGCCAAACATGTTCAAATTATCTTAACCTTTACCCTTCCTTTTTCCAGCCTAAAAGAAATCAATCCCAAACTCATCAATCTCTCCATCAAGTGGTATCAGAGTCAGGTTTTTCAACCCTTCCCATCATGTCACAAGATAGCCAAAAACATTCACCATTAACCCAAGAGGAGTCGTTACACCAATTAGAAACACTTCGACTTGAAAATGAAACCTTGAAAGCCAAAAAGTTTGCTTTTTAGCCTCGTAGAGGACGTGCTCATAGTCTTCTCCTAACATTGACCTGCCCATTGAAGTAATTGATGGAGGCTCTAAGGATGATGCTTATGAGGAAGATTATGGTGATCAATATGAGTTACGAGGGAGACAAAGTGGCAGGAGAGGTGGTGTAGGTCATGGTCAGATTGTTGCTAGACATCCTCAAAACCGATTGACGCGTATTGAGCGTACTCGTTCGCTGCCTACTATTTTAAAAGACAATCCCTCATACAAAATTAATGACAGTTTAAGTTTCTTTCACCAAATTAAGAAGACAACGGAGGATAAAGATAAGGGTTTTTTATTTACTTATATTTCTGCTCTGGTCACAAGCCCGACCAAATGAGCTTTGAGAGCTCTACGGAGAAGAAGAACCAACAACTGGATCGGCAGTAAAGGAGGTCGGGAAAGTAATTGAGAGGGAATCAGGGTCTACGGGAAGAACTTCAGAGACATTCCCATGAGCTCGCTCCTCTTCCCCATCCGAACTAAGATCTAGCAACTCATCCGGTACTGCCTCTCGCTCTTTCTCAGCTATTTCCCTCACCTCCTCAATTGAAAGGCCGAGCTCAGAGGGAAGCATCAACTCGGCATAATCCTCGAATGAAGGACCATCCAACCCGTCAGCGACGCAAACGCTGTGGCAGTTCCTCAAGATGGAAAGAGCCAAATCGCAAGAAAATTCTTTGCACTCCTCGTGTAAGTACCGCTCTTTCCATCGCTTGATCGCTTCAACCCTTTGCTCTTTGACGGATTCTTGTAGCTCCAGTATCCTCCTCTCAAGCTTCATTTTTTCCATCACCGCTTCATGACAGTTATGGCAGATTTTCAAACGGAGCTCCTCCTCCAGTTTCGCCTTCGAATTGGCATCGAGCACCTCTTCCCTCAACGCTCAGCATTCACTTTCCAACTCATCCCTAGAAGCAACCACTCTACTCTTCTCCTCCTCCCCCGAAACAAGTTGAGATCTCAAAACATTCTTTTCTTCCTCCAAAATACTCTTCTCCTCCTCCAGTGAAGAGAGTTGAGCTCGTAAAACGTCCTTCTCCCCCTTCGCCTCTGCAAGTTCAGCTCTTAAAGCATTAACTTAGTCGAGAAGATCGTGAATCTCCCGGTCCATCGTTTGAGAGACTTCATTGAGCTTATCGATACGTTGATGCATTGTAGAGGCGAACGCCAGATCCCTGGCACAGCCACGTACGAGACTGGCCATCAGCTCCTGATTATTCAATGAATCCAAAAAATTTTCATCTTCAGGAGGAACGGCCTTCTGAGTAACGTGAAGAGCCACGCTGATGTTCCTAACCGATGCAGTCTTATTTAGACTGATCGTGGACACCCACTTCTCGGAGCTAAGCCCTCGCTCTTTCCTCTTGTCTTTGTCCAATCGGGGCGCTCGTTCCTCCCCCTTTCCTTTGTCTGATTGGCAGGACGACTGTTGGGCCTTCCGAGCGATTTTCTTCCTTTTAAGTTGTAATATCTCGTTCCCCTACTAAGGGTTAGAACCCTAAAATTTGGTACATATGAGCTCAAACGAGATTAAGAAAATTTCATTTCATGCTCATGCATCATATCGGCATACACATTTATAAATTTGATTATTGCACACATCAAATTAATTGTCCACGCACTCAATTGACATTTTTCGGGTATAAATGGTCATTTTAATGTGAATATGATGCGTATTATAGTTTTGTGCCTTAAAAATTGAGTGGGAATAGATAATAAGTGAATTAGAATTTTTGGAGAAAATTTAGAAATTTTCTGAAATTTAGGGTATTTTGGACCAGAAAAAAAATTGCCAAATGGCAGAACAATCAGTGAATAGTAGTAGAATTTTAGAGCCAAATAGCAATGGAAATTTTTATAAATGATAAAAAAAATTATACCGATTTGTAACTGATTGAGTGACCTAGCATGCCACCTTCGCAGACACGGACTCGAATATTACCGTCGATGTCGGGTTCGGGTCTTGCGGGAGTGGGATGCTACATAAGTGGTCTTTCCACTTCCTCCGCAACAGCTTGGTCTTCATTTGCCAACTGGGCCGACAACGCTATAGACTGTTCGGGCACAGTCGGCTGAGCAAGAGGTGCAAATTGCTCAGGTACAATCGGCTGAGCGACATCGGTGCTGACCTCCCCCTTTTTGCTTCTCTCTTTCGTCTTGGGGGCACTAGAAAACCCGGCGAAATCCTTGAGCTTTGCCATGGCTGCACAGTTATAGAAGCAGGTTAGAAATTGAAACTAATACTTGTGAATACAGCAAATAGTTAGACTACGAGGAGTCAACCAGGAGGGGCAGTTTCCTCTTCTAGCCCGCTGATTTGAGGAGGGGTATCAATTAAAAATGCATTGGTCGGTGCCCCTCCACGATATCCCAAAATAAGACGGCCGAAATCATACCGACCGAGCGTTTTAATTCGACCGATCACCCCCCATTCCTCCTTGATAAGGGACAAATCAGGGGTGTCATTCCATCGCTCGGCCAGGGGATATTTCCACTGCTTGGATTCAAAGGTAGATCTTGGGGGCCTTACAAAGAAGTAATTTGTCTTCCAGGCCTTAATCAACCCAGCTATTCCAACAAGATGATACCTTGCGTCCCTATACTAGAAGTGAGGGATCCCGCCACCGACACTTGAGCTTTGATTCATCCTCAAGAAATGTCGCAGAATACCGACCAATAGGGGACATCCGAAGTGATGGCACAGTAGAGCCAGACCGTTAATAAACCTCCAACCGTTCGGGGCAATCTAGCCCGGCCTTAACTGGTAGGTGTAGCACACCTTATCGATGATAGGGGCATACGGAAGCTTCATACCACCGACCGAGAAAAAGCTATCTGAAACAGCAAAATAGCCACCTATACTACTATAAATCCTTTCGTTTTTGCTAGCCTGCCTAGGTCCTTAAGACGGAGGGATGTTATTTCTAATGATCGATCGGCTCAATTACCATTCGGTCCTCATAGATGGGTTGCTTGGTGGCTTTTCAACGGCTTGCCCATCCTTCCGGGTACTCGCCACGATTCCCTCATTTCCCTCTGACTCCGACGCTTCATTCCCGCCGGCCTTCGACACCTCCACCATTTATGCCGCTATCTCCAGCGACCCAATAATTTGTAAAGCCCTCTCGACTACTTCCTCACTGAGACCCATGGATGCTCGCGGGGAAGGCTAGTGAGGAGGCGATGAAAAAGGAGAGGGGGAGGCGACTTCATCCCCAAGTCTAAGTTCACCTCTAGGGCCAGTTGACGACTTGTTTACTGAAAATGAAACTTACTGGACAAGGAAAGAAGGAAGGACATACCTAGTTTAGTGATTGAAGTCGGAAAGGTAGACGGTGGTGAAAAGGAAATTCCGATGACTACAAGCGAAGAGATAGAGAATAAAGAGAACTTTGGAGAATCGAATACGCAAAACAAAGAGTGAGAGTGAAGGAAGTCTGTCGACTCCGAGCAGTTATCACCAAGAGCAATTGAATGGGCGCGTCAGTCAAAGTCGGACGCGTGGCACAATCTAAGTCGTGTGATTTAGGGTTATCAAATACCCCAAGCGGCACAGCAGTTGAAAAGACGGGACCCAGAGCGGCGCAACAGTTGAAAGGACGCGACCCTTCATTTCGAATTTTAAAAAATGCGTCAAAGAACACGTGCCACACGTGTCGCAATTAATGATTAAACCCATCGCTCTGATTGAACGTCAACATCCGACCAGTCGGGCCTATCACGAGCTATCATAAATACGAACTGTACCATCATCATATACTCTATCGGTCATTCCCTTCGATCGGACTCGAGGAGTAGAGGGCTTATGGTTGGGTCGGTTGTACTAGGCCCAAGTCTAAACTCAGAACGACACATGGACCGATCGGCCCATTTCTCGATATTGACCTAATTCCCACAGGTATTTACTATATAAACTCATTACCTCATCATGAAAAGGTACGACTTTTAGAACCCTAGTATTCTTGATTCCTAGCCACCAAAACCCTCACAAAAAACTAACTTGAGCGTCGTAGGGGTTTATCGGTAGTCAACTTCCGGTGTGTCTTTACTGTTTTGCAGGTATTTCTTAGTCAAAGTCAACCAATCTCATGAATCTAAGCAACAACGCTCAGTCCCATCAAAATCAGACATAACCAGTAACCATTGTATATGTCTAGCTTTTATAACTAAAGTTAGGTCAGATTTATCACCGAATTTTAGCGCCTAAAATAAGCATATACACCATTCAAAATAGGACTTCTCGTTACATTTCTTTTCTTCGTTTTATACAAAATTCAAATGTGGTAAGGCACACCAGCATGACGGCGTTTGCAACACGCGCACTATCCCGAGATTAAGAATGTGGTAAGTGTGTGATCAACGCTCTAATGCACGCATAAAAGTAAGAGTTGTATTGAATTCATCAACGCTCTAATGCATGTATAAAAGTAAGAGTTTTGAGTTGACACGAGTGCAGCAAATTTACGACTTTTGATTTTGGCATAAATGGCTTCTCGAGTTGACACGAGTGCAACAAATTTACGACTTTTGATTGTGGCACAAATGGCTTCTCGATTCTAACCAGCGTAACATTTACGCAATGCTGATGTCAAGATACGCCATGGTTGTTATTATCTTTCCACGAAGGTAAATAGGTAATGTTACGAATCCGTCAACTGCAATGAAAGTACAATTTTTTTCCTCACGCCAATTCACTTATTAATAATGCCTCTTCATCAGGCTCTCTCTCACTTGGCCATTAGGCTTTCGTAGCGTGATTTTAGAGGTGGACTCGATTGAGGTTCACATCTTCCTCTTTTTCTCGACTATCCGGTCACAGGTGCTTAATTTTATTATGGCGGGCATCCACGAATTATTTTCCTGTAATTGGTCTGTTGTCTATCGGCATATCTACCGAAAGAGTAACAGATGCATCGACTAGCTAGCCTCTCAGGCTGCTCACTTTGCCATTGGAGTTACTTATTTTAATTCAGCACCTACTAGGTGCCATCCTCTCCTCGCTGAGGATTTATCGGGGACCTGTTTCCTCCGACTTATTTTGTAAGGTGTTTCGCTTCTCCTTTTAAACAAAAAAAAAATACGTCGAACAATTTGTAACTTTGAAGGTAAAGTTGTTATTTTACGATCATGATATATGTATATATATATATAGATATATATAACTCTACGTGAATATAATGAATAAACAAATAAGAAATGCCACTAGTTTATTTTGTTTTGGTTTTAGCCTGGGAATTTATGAGCCAATATTTAATCCGAAGACACTAGTAAAATAGCCTTCAGATTATTCAACTTTTCTTTCAATTATCAAATAAATAACATCAATTCTGGAAAAAAGTTCTCTACTCTAATGCAGATAAACACTAGTCGTCGGTCATTCAAAAATTAAAGAATTTCAATATCATAGTTAAATGGAATTTAAATAAATTATTTAAGATTTTTCATTTTATGGGATGATATTATTTTGTATTAGACTCAACCTAATGCGACATTAATTCTGAAATATCTATATATTATATTAATTACAGGTAATAAAATTCTAAAATATAATAGCTTATACTAAACATTGTTTTTTTTAATCTGAGAATGATGGAATAACCATTCAATCTGATGAGGGTGGTGTGATTCAAGATGACTTTCAAGTTATTGCTTCACTTCCAAGCAAATCAGATGACAACATTGAAGTCAAGAGTACCGAAGTGCCATTAAATAAGCTGTCTGGAAGTGCAGAAGCTACTGAAAATCATGTCTCAACTGCTGTCATTGACTTGGTGGAGAGATCTTTAACAGATAGTAGAAGTGAGGCATCTGCCTGTGAAGGTTGTACTGATGAAGGAAGATCTGTATCTGACTCGAACTTCATCAATTCAGAAACTTATACTAAACATTGTTGATAAATATTAAAATTACTTTGATTAGGGAGATGATATATCAAAGAGTATTATGAATTATATATGTCATAGTCATAGTCTTTATTACTTCTAGTCATCACTATTCAACCCATCAAATTTAGTTTAGAATATTAATTCGGGTCAAATTAATTTAAAGAAACAACATCTTTATTAGGTAGAGATAAGGTTGTGTATTTATGAACTTTTCTAAACCCTACATTTTGTGGGGTGTAATAAGTAAGAATTAAAAAAAAAACAATAATTATTCCTTAAGTCTCAAACTTTTTGATATTTTCTCAATCCAATGCTTAAGTTTTAAAATTTTTCAAGTGAGTAGTAAACCCTTTATAACTTTAAGAGTTAAATTCAAAACTTTAGATATTTTACTAATACACTAATGTGACTAGCAAAAGCTTTGTTAGTTACAAGTCATAACATATAGTTATTTGCCAAAAACGGAAAGTTTTCAATCAAGCATGCCTAATAAAACTACTCTATTATCCATTAATCAAAACAAAGCATGTCTAAAACCCACATTGGCTATGAGTTCAGATCCTCTGTCCAATATTATAGTGTTTTATTGTATCCAATAAATCTTAGTCATTTATTTATGTGGCTCTCGCATGGATTTCGCGTGGGTCTTGCAAAATAAATGGCTGAGATTCTATGAGACAGAATAAGACAGAGTAATATTGGACAGAAGATTTGGACTCATCGGCTATATTGTTCAATGAAATATAATATTATTCTATTATCTAAGAAGAGGGTCTATAATAAAATGAAATGAAATAGGATAGAAAGGAAGAGTTTCACAGTTACATTATATTTCATCTTAAATAGTAAAAATAAGTTAACTCTAATTTGAGGAGTTTAAGATGAAATGTAAAATGATGAATAAGTACTACCTAGTATTCTTTCAATAATGTTTTATAATGCTAATTATACCCTCAACCCTATGTTTTATATCTATTAATATATATTTTGTTTTTATCAATGATTAAATAGTCATCCATTATTATTATACATACATTATATTCCATTCTATCTATTTTCGAAATAATATTTTACTAATATTATATTATGAACATTTTCGCCTCATTTAATTAATAAATTTCTAATATTATACCTATTTATATTTTATTATATTATAAACTGTTACATTATATTACATTTCACTATGTTCTATTAAAAAACTTATGTCAACTAAAAGTAGCCTCAAGCAAGATCAACAAGAAATAATAAACGTATCCACAAATAGAGAATCCTCCGTTGATTTCATCAACATAGAAAGCTTCAGACAGCTTGATCAAAACTCCTGATGAAGCTATTGAAGAACTTATCCTCGAGCCTAACTGCACCATCGGATTATTTCTCTATAGAGAGAAGAAAATTTTGAGCGATGTTGAGAGAGCGACCCAAGATTTTGAGCATTATAAAATTCATGATTGAACCTCATTCGGCAAGCTCAATAAAAGAACCAAAAGGCTTTTGGAAAGGAATTTATTGTCTTAATAACCCTGTGTTATTCAAAAGTTGCTAAAAAACTCTGACATATAAAAATTAGCAAAAAAAATTCTGAGTTGAAATTTTATTAACTCACAGCCCCTTAACAACACACGGCTAAGGGTTTTTTTTGCAGCAAAATTGAAAACATAAAGTTAATAGAGTAACATTTTATATCTCAGGGTTTAATTAGCTACTTTCGTATAACGCAGAGGTCACTACAGCAATTTTGTCTCTTAAAAAGTTAGCATACAGTCTACTTGTGTTCTTGAAATGCATCCTTTGCCGATCAATAACAAAGGGATTGTTGGAACATTTACACCCAATCATTAATACAATGAACTATTTCTTAGATTATAGGATATAGAGTCCTGAAATGTCAAATATAAAAAATTTGAGAGCAAATTCTTGCTCAAACTGTCCAAAAATAAGCCACGATTTTCCTATACTTCAAATTTAGATTGGATATCGATACACAAAGAAAACCTATCTGCTTCGTTCTGTTATCTCCCATGGCAGATCTGAAAAAGAGAGCCATGAGAGCATCTATCTAACAAGAGCTCCCTAAACAAACTGCTCAGTTTTCTGGGTCAGAGTTGGCTATGTCCTCAATTATACCTTTCCCTTCCATAGCATCAAAAAAGAAGAAATTCTTGAGGGGATCTCCTTTTCCCGATATTGCCTTGATGACCTCCTAAGGATTCATTTCAAGCACATCACATAACAATACCAAAATGCAAGCCTATTAGAGAAGTTACCTGTCCTGATATTGCTTTGATGACCTCCCAAGGAATCATTTCAAGCACATCATGTAACAATATCAAAAAGCGTAAGAAAATAACTAGAGAAGCTACCTGTCCGAGGATTCCCCCGATAATGGCGCAAACCGGAGGAAATTCTCTTGCACCCATCAACAATCTTTCCAGAATGACATCTGGAACATGTGATTCACTCACTGACTGAACATTGTAGATAATACTAGGGTGAGGTTGTGCACCAAGTAACCATAGCAAAGTTAACAAACTCAAAGTTGATAGAATACCTGTGCCTCACACAATTCCTTTTTCATCCTCAGAACAGCTGGAAGATCCTGAATACAAGTTTCTCCAGGTTTCCGTCCCACAACCTCGTCAAACTTTTCTATCACTGCAAGAAGATAACCAACATGAATTCATATCTTTATTGCCAATAGGAATTGAAAACCACTATCAACAAAAATCAAGTCCCTGTTTCACAATTATCGCTATTTTTCACAAAACTGTCCTTCAAAACCAGTCTGAGAAGCCTTCTCCCTCTATTTCCTTTATAATATAATTTTCCCTTCTTTTCGTTTTTCCTCTCTTTTTCGCTTTAGGGTGGTGGAGATGGATTCTTAAAGCATTAATTACTGAATAAAGGATTGCACCTCTCATTGCAAAGTACAGCTTTGACACTTTCCTTGGAAGTGTTAACCAGGGTACTGAAATTGCCTCCTGCAAGTGAGTCAAATCAGTATGCATTCTGAGTTTGCACTTCATAGATCAACTTGAGAGACAGCTTAAAAACCTCAGTGATACCTGAAAACTTGGATATTGTACTTCACATTTCATTGTTCCATCTAGTTTTTTCTGTCAGTGACAAAAGACAGACAGAAAAATTACTGCCTACGTGAACAAAGAATTATATTTGGAGATTCTCAAAAGCTATGGCATTGGTTGCACAAGTTTTGGAAAAGTTGATAAATTCAAAGCTAGAAATTTTAGTTAGGTATTTAATGATTCCAAAATCTCTCTAATGGCTGTTACATACAACAAAGGGTAGCAAGTCAACAACCCATCCTACTATTGAAAAGTCATTACAACAATAAAGCATAGATGCAAAGATAAAAGAAACAACCTCATACCGACAACTAAAATTTGATGACAAGATATATGTACCAAACAATGAAATAAAATCCTAATGAACTGTGAGGACACAATGTATTCACCTTCATGTACTTATATTTCTGTAAATCAACAAAGATTTCACCGCACAAATCTCTGCATTCAACAGCATAAAATGCTACATGCTTTGATAACTTCCGACATTTCTCATTGATCAATTTCTGCATGAGACGTTCACAAAAGACAATGTGAACTACTGAAAAAGTGGCAAATAGATATAACTACTAAAAAGAGTGTGACACACTTTGGTTGGAAGAGGGCAGCCAGCAACAACAACAACATCAAACTTATCAAAGAATTCACCACCAAAGCTTAAGAATTCGCCTGTAGTTTACAAATATAAGATAATTTACATAAGAAGGCGCAGAGTGCACAAAATTAGCAACCATAAGCAAATCCAATAACAATACCAATTTCAAAACGTTACTGCTATCACAACTAAAGAACATTTGGAAGACAAGACATTGAACAGCCAAACCTTTTTCCACTGAAACACGGACCATGGGGTTGAATTCCTTTAATGAATCACAACAAAGCTCAGCTAAAGATTTCCCAGAATACACACTCTCATCAAGTGGGATCAAAAAGTTCGAACTCAATGCTGCTTCGGTCACAGCCCGGTCATCCAGTAGTGTCAAACTGCGAACTCCAGCCAATACAATGTTCTTGCAAAACTAACCAAATAACGAAAAGAAAAAGAAAATAACCCTCAGTTCATAGATAATATGATTTATAGAAGCTAATCCAATTTTCCAACTTCCAAGAATCGAAGACATACCTCCGCAACCGTCCCTTCCATTCCGTACACTAATACGTGAGATTTGCTCAGTCTAAAACATTGAGAAAAAAAATGAAAAATTTGAAAATGTAACAAAGAATTAAAAAAAAATGGAAAAAGTTACCTTCTTTGGGCATCAGCACCCCAGACCATGATCTGACGATCATAGAGAGCAGTTTCCTGCTCCGTCAGCTCCTCTCCGTCCATTTCCAACCGTAACCTACTTAACCTATTTCACCCACCACAAATTCTCAGTGTGCTCTACAAGTGCAAAGACTAACTCCAGAGTTATCATTACACAAGCAAGCAATTAGCCTAAGCTACCAAGGCCAAACCCAAACCCTTTACCAAACTTCAACTGTCAACAGTCAAACTTCTTAGAGGTGAAACTGAACAAGGGAAACCCACCCGACCACTCGTTTCGGTCGACAGTTTTCGGATCCTAAATGGCTTTGGGCCCATTTTGGATTTGATTTCTTTTCTCTTTTTCATAATATACGTTAGAGATCTTAATTATTAAAAAAAAAATTATCCCTAAAAAAAAAATATTTTTTACTTATTATCCTTTAACATACCTCACTTTTGCATGTAAATTTACTAGAAATAGTCTCTCTATTATATAACGATAAGACCATATATTATCAGACTTTATTTTATTACAGAACTTCGAACTAGATATAGTGATGATAATGATATATATTTTTGTAATTCTACTCATTTTAAGAAATATAATTTCTATCTAAATTACTTAAAAAGTACTTTGTAACATTAAAGATCTAAGGAGTTACTTTTCCTTACATTTTTATTTAATTATGTTAACATAAATTATTATTAAAAATAGATTAAGACAATTATATACGTTCTGTTATATATTCAATAATTTATATGATATAAATAATTAGTAAAATATTTAATAAAAATTAATAATTAAATTATTTTTAAATAATAATATTTTTAGAATGAGTAAAACTATAAAAGATCACTCACTAAGTACTAATCACACATTACAGTTGCTACGTGCCATTTACTATTATAACACAAAAAATGGTTTTAAAAATGTATAATTAAGGGTGGCAAAAAAAATTTAATTGGGCAAAGTTAATGAAAATGGCTCTAGTTGACTAAATTTTTGTTGGGACCCGATCTCAGGATCGGACCCCAACCAAAAAATGGATAACAAAAAGAGCAAATTAAAACGGAACAAACGACCGATATCAAATTATATAGCGAATAGAATGAAATAGATGGTTTTGTTATGGTGAAAAAAACCTAGAGAGAGAAATGGTTGGAGGAAGAAGAAGATGTAATATTTTAAAGGAGTTTTTATGCCACTTGACACTTCAAAATTTTAAGAAAAGTTCAGGGTCCAACAACTTTGGGCCGAGTTTGAACTTTTTTAAAATTATAAATTTTGAGTTAGACTCCAACTTGATGGAGTTCGAAGTTCAAAATTTTCATTCGATAAGTTATTAGAATATCTGAACTTATCTTTTAAAAGTTAAACATATCAAGTGTTCATATCTACCTAAATGCTGGTGGAACTACCTGAGCAACGCAGGAATTACTGAAAGTTCCCTTGAAATGATGTGGGATGATTTTGATTCCTGCCAAGGACACAGTATCCACTTGAGACCTGCCAATGCTCACAGCAATACAGAAGTAGGAACATAAAATTGCTTTTGGTTAGACATCTATGAACCAGAGAAGACAATAATCAAAGAACTGTCAAACAAATTCAGGACATCGTGATACATTCACCTGGAAGTTGACAATTATCATTCTCCAGGTTCCTTCTCATGCTTTCAACAGCTAAATGATATAGGATCCTCATCCACCATTCATAGAGTGAGAAAAAAGTGTTCAAGCAGTGAGTAAACATATCACTGTACTGGGAAGTTGGTCCACGACTAACTGATTTACAAGCTTAGCAAGTAGCGAAACAGTATAGGAGAAAGAAAATCGAAGGGGGAAGATGAAGATGAGCAATAAGTGCAAACAAAACAAAAAAAGAATTGCAGGACAGTGTTTTCTTTAAACCGTTTTGTATATGATTATATTAAATGCACAGAATTAATTACAGTGTATTGGTTCCTTCACGAGAACTCGTACAGTATTGTGTAATTAGTTGTAAGTTAATTGCCTCGACGAACGAAACCACTCAACTAGTGGGAAAACCTCGGTTAGAGGAACAGGTTTGTGATTGTTTCGTGTACCCCTCTTCCACTGCAGGACAACCTGAAGCTAGGGTGGATAAACAGAAGGTGCTTTCAGACAATGAGTTCTACAGATCCCATTCACGAGAAGGTGTTAATGGAGGTTTTATTTTCTCATGCTGCCCCATTGTTGATAGCTCGCTACTCTTGGTTCCTAGCATCCAAACGGCGGGGGTATTGTGGCAGAGAGATCGAACATTGCTTGTTGCTGAATAGTCATAAAAGCTCAGATGATGTATAGACCTGAATAGTCATAAACATGTTATTTACGAGGGAAGAGGCTTCGTATTCTCCATTTCGAAAGCAATTGCTTACGAAGTCTGCATAGTTACGTATGTTAGGGAGCACAAATGGCAGCTTAGATTTAAACCTTCAACGACAGTTTCTAAGTTGCGGGGAAAGGAAACATTGCTAATCACAAGCAAATTTCGTAAACATGACATATTTACGAAATTTGCTTAATTAATTTGTTAACCCCACCTAAACTCCACTTGGTTTGTCCTATGCGTTGGAATTATCGACAATCACGCGATCTCCTAAAAAAATAAAATGGTAAGGGATGAGCTGCCTATTTAGTAAGAGTAACCGACCATATTCTTAAAATCAAATCATCACACTCAGTTTGAAATCTCGCAATAAAGTGATGTATGAGGAGGTCTGATAGTATGTAGTCTTACTTCTACATCGTAACTAAAAAAATATTTATAAGACTTAGTCAACTAATTAAATCATACATATAATACTTATAAACACAACAACACTCAGTCTAATCCAAATAGTTAATAAACATATAAAACATTTTACCAAATTATGATTTACAAAAATATTAATTATAACTATCATTTATGTTTTATCCCAATATTTAACTAAATTACCTAGGCCCAACTTAACTTAGTTACAAAAATATTAGTTATAACTATCATTTATGCTTTATCCCAATATTTAACTAAATTACTTGGGCCCAACTTAACTTAGTAGGCTTATATCCAATGGTCTGTCGGCTTATCTCAACTCATTGTAAACTCTTACCAAGTAGAAGTGTAATTAAATATATAAATATCAACACAAGATATCTCAATTTCTCAATCTCTCTTTGTGCCCTGGTACTACTCTAGTACCTAGCTATCGATACAAGATATCCTCGAAACTCAAGATATCCTGGTACCACTCTAGTACCTAGTCATCGCAATAGGACATCCTAGGACTTAGGATGTGTTGGGACCGGTTTTCGGAACCCAACTCATTACCGAAGTTCACTTTTTCAATTATAAGGATGTTACCCATAATACATGCACACTTAAAACACTCATTTCATACTTTAACCTCCAACATCATTTGCAACATTTCCCAAATACCACACTAATTTCCTTATTTAACAATTCTGACGTCCCATCAAAGTTCAGGGTCCAACAGGATGCCTCGATATTTACTCCACGAATAGATACCTAGCCACCATCTCGCTTATATTGACACAATCTATCCATCTAATACCATCGAATGTAGCTTATCCTCAGCAAGCCAACGATTCTTGATTTTTACCAATTATTCACAACTTATTATTCATCAGTCTCTATTTAATTAACACATTTCCTGTCAACTAAATAAGCAATACACCTCAGAAAACATAACAAACTACAACAATGAAACACCTTATACTACATTAATTATTTGATGAAGTAAATATAATTCATGTATGTAATTATTAATCATTAATTAAATTAATGACCAATTCAAAATATAATTTATTCATAACAAAACGGTACTTAATTTTAAGAGTAAAGTCCAAGGTTATCCTTACTTCGATTTCAGATCCAACTAATTGATAATCTTAATTACTCCTTAACTGAATTTTTAGACTTAGAATTTACAAAATGCTATTAAACTAATTTACAAAAAATTTCTAACTCAATTACTCTTAATAATCCAACATTATTCTCTCTTCTAATTTATTCCTGATTATAAAAATAATATCCTTACTAACCTAACCCCAATAATTACTAAAATATCCTTAACTAATTAAAAGTCCTATTTTAACTTCATACAAATAAATTCCATATTTACACTTCACTTTCTGCGTTTCCTATTCTACTCTTACATGCAACTTAAATTGTCAAAAGATGTCATTGCCTTCCCCCTCTCCTCTTCTTCTCTTCTTTCATCATTTTTCAGCCCCATTTTCTTCATTTTTATCCCTTCATGCAACTTCAATTATTGTCCCAAATAACCACAACATGCAAATCAACAATAAACTAGTATTGGATGATCAGAATCATAACAAAAATGACATAATATAGCTGTTGGAATTTTTACCTAAGTGTAAGGCACTAGGGGGTTGTCAACCTCTACAATTCCCTCCAAATTTTCTGCAAAACAAACACAATGAGAGAAGTCTATGAGGAAAGTGTTACGTACAGATAAAAGATTGTGTTTTTTAAACACACTTACTAGCTGGGAATGAAGAGAAAATGAAGAAGAAGATGGTGTTTTCATTAGTGTTTAAGGCATTTCCAGATCTATGTTTTTATACAATTTAATGGTTTATGGGTTGGGCTGGCCTGTTGGGTAAGTTTTTAATTTATTGGGTGGGCTTTACAGATCTTTCCCTCTTAAAAGAATTTCATCCTCGAAATTAAATTACGCATTTGAGGATCCAAACAAATGAGGACATTGGCGTCAAACTTCATCCTCTACCTCTAAAGTTGCCTCTTTTGGAGAACGATGATGACTCCACAAAACTCGCACCATCGGAATCTCTCGTCTCCTTAATATCCTAATTGTCTATCCAATATCTCCACTGGCTCTTCCTTATAAGTCATGTCATTTGTAACTTCGATCTCAGGCCTCAATATAACAAGACTAGGATCCGATTGGTAATGTCTCGACATTGACACATGGAACACATCATAAATTTGTGATAACTCTAGTGGTAATGCTAATCTGTAAGCTAACAGCCCCACATATTGTACAATTTTATATGGTCTGATATATCTCGGACTCAACTACCCCTTCCTACCAAACCTCTAAATTCCCCTCCAAGGTGATACACGAAGAAATACCATATCTCTAACATTGTACTTGTAACACCCCACTCCCGCAAGACCCGAACCCGACATCTACTGTGATATCCGAGTCCGTGCCCCGCGAAGGTGGCGT
>JANZLX010000007.1:6460592-6476623 GCA_025531955.1 Erythroxylum orinocense | reverse complement strand
TTAAGAATACAAGGTTACTCAAAATCATCAAAACCAAAATCGATTATTCACTCTCTTCAATAACTTACCACATTCACAACCTAATTCTTATATATCATTTCAAATTTCAAAACTTTTTCTCCTCTTTGCACAAGAATAATCACTAACAATTTCTCATTTAATTTCATTTAAATAAATCAAATCTCCAATAAAAGTTCGGGGTCCAACATTTATCCTTTCGGGTGTATCAATCAAAGTCCAAACCTGGTTTTCATACATGGAATCCATTTCAGATTTCATGGCTTGAAGTCATTTTTCATATTCTGAACTCTTCAAAACTTCTTCATAGGTAGTGGGCTCGTCGTCTTCTATGAGCAATATGTCATTATGTTCACTTATGATAAATTCATATCTCTCTGGAATATGACGTGTCCTACTTGACCTACGAACTTCTTATGTGTCAAAAGATTGAACTATTGTTTCATCATTATGAACAACAGTTTTGGGTTCAAGCAATTGATTTGCATCTAGTTGAGCATCTTGAACTTCCATAAGTTCATTTTTGCTCCCACTGTCTTCTTTTAAAAGAAACTCTTTCTCTAAAAAAAACAGCATGCTTTGAAACAAACACCTCTTGTTCCAAAACATTATAGAACTGATATCCTATTATTTCTTTAGGATATCCTACAAATAGACACTTGTTAGATTTAACTTCTAACTTATCTGACAAAATATGCTTCATATAAGCTGGACAACCCCAAACTTTCATGTGAGAAAGATAGGGTTTCTTGTTACTCCACATCTTATACGAAATAACATCAACTAAATTTAAAGGGACTTTATTTAACACATAAATAGTAGTCTCGAGTGCATATCCCCAAAAAGATTTTGGCAGATTAGCTAAGCCCATCATTGACCTCCCCATATCCAATAAGGTTTGGTTTCTTCTTTCTGCATAATATTATGTTGCAACGTGTAAGGTGGAGTCCACTAGGATATTATCTCATTATCTCTGAGATAACTTAGAAACTCTTGGCTTAAGTATTCACCACCTTGATCTAGTTGAAGTGTTTTAATACTTATACCCACCAATTTCTCTACTTCATTTCTGAATTCTTTGAACTTTTCAAAGGCCTCATATTTGTATCTTATTAGATACAAGTACCCATATTGTGAATAATCATCGATGAAGGTAATGAAGTATATGAAACCACCTTTGGCATATATGGACATTAGACCACATGCATTCACCCTTTCCCTTAAAAGGTAACTTTGTCATCTTGCCTAATAAGCAAGATTCACATGTGTCATATGATTCATAATCAAATAAAACTAAACTACCACACTTGTATAGTTTAGTCATACGTCTCTCACTTATATGGATAAGGAAACAATGCCATAAGTAAGATGATTTCACATTATCTCGTTTTTGTCTTTTATTTTCATTAATATTTAAAATTGGATTGGACATATCTAATATGTATATTCCATTGCATAATGTACGCATAGCATAAAGCATTCCATTCAAACTAATAGAACAACCATTGTTGCTAAAATTTAAAATGAAACCAACTTTATTAAGACTAGAAATTGAAATAATATTCTTAGTCAATACTGGTACATAAAAAACAATTTTCTAATTCTATTACAAGTCCACTAGGGAGTGTTAATACATAAGTTCCTAGGGCTAATGCAGCAACTCTTGCTCCATTACCCATGTACAGGTCCTACTCTCCCTTATTAAGTTGTCTTTTATTCCTGAGGCCGTGCATATTAGTACATATGTTTGAGCCACAACCGGTATCCAATAATCATATTTTATTATTAGAAAACAATATTAATATCAATAACAAACATACCTGATGTAAATGGGGCATCTGATGCCTTCTTCTGCTTCAGTGACTCTCTATAAGCCTTATAGTTTTTCTTCCAATGGCCATCCTTGCCACAATGAAAGCATGTTCCCTTAGGGGCAATCACCATAGCTTTCTTCTTGGCCACACCTCCTTTAGGCCTTATGAACGTCTTCTTCTTTTGGTTCTTCCTCCTCGAACCAAAAGAGTCCACTAGCATTACAGCCTTAGTGTCTTTGTGAATAGATGGCTCAATTGTTTTGAGCAAGTTGATTAGCACAAGAATCGTTGTGGATATTTGGTTCATCTGATAGTTAAGCACAAACTGTGAATAATTGGAGATGTCCCCTTAGCCATCTTGGAGCGGAAGAGCAACCTCGAGGTCTCAAACATTTCGAACCTAGCTTGTTAATCAAACAACTTACTCAGATGATAAACTATGGTATGAACATCTATAGCCTCATGCTAGCTTTGCAATTCTAGCGACATAGTGGCCAGCATTATGTAGCTAGCCATCTCACTATAATCAAGATGTTTTCTGTATGCCCTCTGATCACTATCAGAAGCATTATTAGGAAAGGGATCAGGAAGTGATTCTTCCAAGACGTAATCTAGTTTCTCCAACTTGAGAACTATTCTTAAGTTCCTGAGCCAGTCTAGAAAGTTCGGTCCAGTCAACTTATTGGCTTCCATAAGTGAGTGTAGGTTCACAGTAGTAGTCATGGTGTTGATTCTTGCAACCTATTGTCAGAAAAAGAAATGGTGTTAAATTGTACGTAAATGATGTCAAGATAGAGAGAGTTCCCACCGATCATAATATAGTTGATTCGTTAACTAAGCCTATTTTTCAAAAGAGTTTTGTGTCACATGTACACGCCTATGGTATTAGATATCAGTGCAATTGGCTTTAATGCAAGTGGGAGTTTGTTAGAGAAGTGCTCTAAAGGTAATCACCTTTAGCACTTATTGTTGGCCCCCGAATTTTTTTTTCTTGATGAGTTAAGCATGATTTAAATAATTATGAAGTTTTGATAGATAAATATTTTTGGAGTTAATTAGTTTGCCAATGTTAGTGGGATTTTAGTACATTGGTTAATTGAACTAAATTAGTAAGAGTGTATTGTATGAAAGGCATTTTTGGAAGATTAATTAAGCATTAAAGTTATAAGGCATTGAAGGAAGGGTAAATGACATTGCACACTCATTAAGGGTAGAAAGGGAAGAAGCAAAGTAGTTTTGCATTTTAAAGAAGGAAGAAAACATGAATTGAGGGAGAGAAGAGAGAAGAACAAAAATAGAAGAGAGTGTCGTGGAGAAGAGAGAAAAGAAAGAAGATCAATTAGGTTTTCATCATTTCTTAGCTTTTGAGAGAGATTTTGAGGTGGTTCAAGAAGAGAAAAAGGTAGAGGAAGAGAAAAGCTTTCATTAGAGCCAAGAAACTCTTCATTTGGTGAAGATTCAAGGTAAGGTCTTACTTAATCTTTTGGATTTTTGGAAGAGTTTTAGTTCAAGAAGCTTAGGAAATGCATGGGTTTAAGCTTTCTAGGACCAATTTTATGCATATGTTTCTTTGGGACCTCAAATTGGAATTCCTATTGAATTGGGAATTTTGTCAATGTTAAGGGAATCAAGAGAGGCAAGAGGAGAGGCATTTTTAAGCAAGTCTTTAAGCAAGGAATTGAAGGTGGGTTCATGTTTATAATTGAGTAATGAGCCATGACTACCTTTTCAAATTTAAAAGCATTAAATGATTTCAATTTTTATGAACATTACATTATTGCTCTTTGAATGATTGAGAAATTGTTGTATGTTTAGTATAAGAATTTCTGTTGATGAATTGTGAAATAGAAATGGAAATGGTTTTTGAAATATTTCATGCTCATGAAAAACATGTTTTCGAAATGTGCCATTTGAGCAATCTGTTTTCAATTCATGAAATACATATTATGTGGGTTTGTGGTGGTCCATTCTGTTATGTCAAGTGCACTTTGACTCTATTAAAGGCCTCTCCTGCCTGTCCGCTAGTGGCATGAAACTCCTTCATAGACTCCCTCATGTTTAGGACTACGCAAAACCATTATGTGGGATTGTGATAGTACGTTCTATTTACTACTACATAGGACCATTATGGGGGAATGTGTTAGTGCGTTTTGTTTATGGACCTACCCAAACCATTCTGAATTATTTATGTGTTGATGATTAGATGACAATTTGATGCATATGTGACTTATGTGTTTATAATATGTGTTGACAAGTTGAGAATTTGGGAAATATGTGTTTTACGGATTTGATGCAAAATTTCCATGACTTTGAGCAATTACAATGGTTTTGCTTGTTATCAATTATAAACTTGTTACCTGTGAGCTTTTAAGCTCACCCTTATTCCTTCCCATCTCCAGGTGATGAGTAAGAGATCGACTGAAAGAGAGTCAAGCTCTAATTGTGCATATTTTTGTATTTTAAGCTACATTTTGTAAACACAAGGCTTTAGTCACATTTCAAGTATTATTGTTCATGTACCTTTTGTATTTTTGGATTATGATGTAATGTGGCTTGAAATTCCCATTAAAGCTTTGTAAACTCTTATCTTTTGACGTTGATGAAGTATGACTATGTTTTGCTCATGACCTTCCAAGTTATACATTGCATTTTCAAGTCATTCATAAATTTGTATTCTGACTTCAGGGAGAAAACTGTATTAATCTAGGTTGAATTAGACCAAGTTGTCTTCTAAAAGTTGTAGCTTATCTTTCTAGCTTTCTAACGATATAAAGTATGAAATATTTAGATATTGGAGTTGAGAGATATGATCATTATAAGTTGGTGATGCTGTATAGGATGTATATATAGGACAGCTATAGTAAATGATGTGAATTAGTTGTAGTGATGAATCAAATGAGTAAAGATTAGAGAATTTAATGAAACAAAGTTGGTAGTTAAATTGATATGAAGTGATATCGTACTAGAAGAGTTGAATTCAGAAAGATTATGAGTGAAAGTGATGTTGGAATGGATGTAGGAACCATTGGAGATGTTTTTAAGGGAGTTTTGTCTCACCTATGTTTGTTAGGCAGACTTTAGGTCTGCTAAACAGGCCTTTTCGAGTCTAGAAATGTCCCTAGCCTCTTCCATGTCTGTTAAATAGACATTAGGCTCGTTAAACGGACCTTCACAAGGATGGAAAACACTCCAGATCCCGTGTATGTCCATTAGGTGGAGGTGTAACGGACATACATTGTACACTTTCGGAAATTTGCATTTTTGACCCTCTAAATGGAAAAATCTCTCATTGAAGTCTTCACAAAAGTTATATATCTAGAAGCCCTCTTCGAAACAGTCCTAAAATGACCTCAATTCGATAACTCTAGTGAAAGTTATGCCTTTTTTCCTAAAATAGGTCCAGTTATAAATTGTGGGCTCATCGATGCTTTTCTATAATACATTGTAGGCTTGAGTGGAACTTGAAATGTACTTAGTAGAGAAAACACAAATGACTGTTATGTTAGGGTGATATTTAAGGACATAAACACATGAATGGATTATCGTACATCCATTGATCAAATAGGAAATTTTTGGGACGTTAGAGAATGAAGATGAACTGATGATGGCTAACAAGGGTTCTTCGAAGTAACCCTACAAGATAATACGCTCATGTTTTATAACTCCAACTGTTGGGCTCCAGAAATGGGGTCTAACACTTATTGTACAATTCATTTTATGATTAATAAAGGCCTTTTTCATTATTTCGATGTTCATACATTTATGGATTTCATGTTAATCTTAAATTCATTTAATGAAGTCCTTCATACAAAACATAGCATGGAGGAAATCATGATGAGATCATGATAATGAGATTCCTATCATGAGTAATTATGTTAGTATCTAAACTTTCCCTAGTAATAGGTTAATGAGATGGGATATCATTAATCTGGATAGACTGACACATTTTATACTCCTTAATTGGATCAAGCAGTAGATCTCATAAACTGCAGACATGAGTTGTTTAGAGTTAACATATGGATGCTTACTAAAGGTAGTAAGTACATTGAATTGACCTACTATGAGAAAATCATATGGATATTCTATTCCAATGTCAATGATAGTCTCATCATAGCAATTGTGTAAGCATCCTTTGACTTTAGGTACTCAAGGATATCTTGGATACTAATCTTGTGCTTTGACTCCATTCATCGGTGCCTTTCAGGGGTTACTCATAGGGTGGTGATTAGGTACAGCTTGAGGTATTCAAAGGTAATTGAGTAGCCAATAAAGGATTCACCACTGCTAATAGAAGGAGATGATACCTATGGCCTCTTGTCGAGGGTCATTACTCAGGAGTCTCCAGTCAAAGCAGATATGTGTCATGAACAGAGTTTTCAATGATACATAGAGTAATGAGATCCTCAGGACAAGATCTAATATCACTTGAACTATATGTGACGTAGTCAGTCTAGTGCGAGTTGATACTATAACCATACTCTGAACCAAGTGAGGTATAGATAGTTAAAGGACAAATTGCATGGAAACATTGTGTATGAAAGGGGTCGTAGTAAAACTACTGACTTTCTGGTCAATTAAGGGTCATGACGTGTTGATAGATACCGCTCTTAACTTACTTGAATTAAGTGTTAATTCAAGTGGCCAATATAACCGAGAACCTAATGGGTCACACGTAGGAGATCCGAAGGATGTAAAATGGTCTTGAATAGTGATTCAAGATATGAGAGAGTGTTTCGGGATTGTATCGTTATGTGATCGTGGTACGCGTTGCAATGTGGTCTCTAAGAAATTTTCCAAGATCTTTAGCAGTGGTAATTGATTTGGTATAATGACCAATGTTATGAATAACATACTAGTACTGGTATCGAATTTGATTTTGGTACGGTATTATACCAATATTAGACAATATTATGTACTGTTTTGGATAATTTTTAAATTTATAAAATAATCCCTTAATTTTTTAAAATTGCAAAGTAGTCCTTCAATATATTATACTGTATAATTTATAATTTTACATGAACCATGTTTTCAAAAATCATAATAATAGAAATTTAAAATAACAACAATTTATTTATTTTATTAATATTATTTTTTACATATTTCACATATAAATAAAAACCACAATTAATATGAAAAAGATCATTTAATCATCATACAAATATAAAATTAAAAAACAATGCAAAGTATTTAAAATATTACAATTTCATCATATAATAATTAATAATTACATTCAAATATCATATGAAAAGAAAATAAATATCTATGACTCTCTAACAATTATAATGTAGAACAAGAATTCTTACAGAAGAACTAACTAGAAGTCAAACCTGAAACAAAAATATTTACAATTATATTACATATATAAAATATAACATATACATCAAATATAAGTGAAATTAAAAGATGAGGAGAAATAAAAAACCTGGAACTTCTTTCAATGGAATATCCACTCAAATTGTATTGACCCCAATTCTCATTTGGTACCAAATCATTAAGAGAAGTCTCATCATCACCATCATTTAAAGTCATTGTACCAAATGACATGTCATTACTTTCTTATCCAAGATTATCTTCCAAGTCATTCTCATCTATCAAACTCAGTTCCTTAGAAACCCAATTTTCCAAAGATCGATATGATCAAGGCAAATTTGATATACAGAACTACTTATTCTATTAAAAGTCCTAGTAAACAATAAAATTAAATTATTAAAAATTATAAGAAATTATATCTAACTTAATAATGATAATAACATACATTTCCCGAAGTTTTATATGTATTGAACAAAGACCAAGTCATTCAATTTTTTTTGATCCAATCTATTCATTTTGTTGGAATGGATCAATTTAAATGTGCTCCAATTCTTTTCACACCCTATTGCACTCATACATTGACCTAGAATTCAAATTGCAATTATAGAACACAACTTCTGAATTGATCCTACTAAGTAATTGTAAGGCAACAACAGTAGCATTGTAAATAAAATAAAGTGATGATTAATTTTCAACAAGTAATAAAAGTGAAAAATATATCCCTCGATTAAGTTTGTCTTTTTATCGAATAGAAATTGGCATCCTAAAATCACCAGAAGCATCCTTATAAATCTCTATTTGAGGGCTTAGAAGATCTTATGACATCCCATAGGCAACAACTGTTGTAATAGTTAATAGCATTCTCCTATTCGCTTTAGTTTTCTTTGTAAACTTGGTCTGAAATAGACACTAAGATCCAAAAATGCCCCAGGTGCAAACAACGGAGAGCAAAGTTGCATTTCTCATCTTTCATTAATGATTGCACGATAAGGTGTATACAAAGATGGCCTATATTCATATTGGCCTTTATTGCTTCCTTTGCACTCTCTGAACCCTTTATTGCGTTCTCATTACTATCAACTAGATTAAGTACCTCAAAGGCTTATAAACTTGGATGACAAATTGACATTAGGACTAAAATTTAGCGTCTTCAATTATAATTTTAGAAACCTCCAATCCAGCATTAAATCTAAACTACTAAGATGCAACTCACTTATCACTTATAAACATTTATCTCAGGTCTTTCTTCGTTATAATAAAACACTGAAGTTTAATGGCAAGATGACATAAACTCCTACCATTGTTGAAACCCTTTCTTATATTCAAGACCCATACATGATTGTAGATGAATGTGAGGCCCCAAATTATACCCTAGTTGAAATGTTACATGTTTATGAAAGTAGATATGTTATAGGTGTTAAAATTGTGCTATGATTTGAATGTGAATTTCATATGTCTAGAATTTTAGTCTAATGGATTATATTTAGTGATTTGGAATTAATTGATACCATTGGAGAATTAAGGTATTAAAATGTACATTTGGACTAGAAAAATTGTCAAGTGACAAGTCAAGTTGGTACATGAAAAATTATAATGACTAAGCCTATGAGTTAGTGACATTTGGCATAGCTAATGTATTGACATTTGGCAACATTGGATAAGTGACAACTGACCTAATTGAATTATGACATTCGGCTGCCACATATGAAGACATGTAGGTTGCTTTAACGAAGGACAAGTATCACACTTTCATGTGTGACATGTGGTCATTGCAAACCAAGACACCTTGTATTCAAATAGTTAGGCAAATGATGAATCATCTTCACCTTTGAAGTTTCTGCAGCCTTCTCTCTACACTTTGCTTCTCTCCACCAAAACCTCTTACTCCCTCTCAACTTTTAGAATTTTGCTTGATTTTAGATCATCTTCACTTGAAATCTTTGTAAGTTGTTGCATCAAGAAGTAGGTCCTGCTATTTTCTATGTTATTGTCTTGTTAGTGCTGAAATTTGCACCTTGATCTTGGATGTGTGTTGAATGCTTAGAAAGGCTAGATTAATTAGTTATTTAGAGTTAAAATTTGAAGTTAATAAGGTAAGGGAATGCTAAACTTGATAGCATGCTATAATATGAATTATTTGATACTTGAATTGGATAGAATATGTATTGAATTGATGATGAATTGAGGTATGGAACATGATACTTGTTTGATAGCTTTTGCTTTGGATGTTGATACCTAAAAGATAATGGATTGTGAGATACTTAATGAATGACTTTTGAATTGGTTTGGACATGAATTTGATGAAGTATTGAAGCATGAATAAGGTAGAATTGAAGTTAAATTGATGGACTTTGGTGAGGGGTGTCGAATGGAAGTGAATAAGTTAAGTTTTGGAAACAAACTAAAGGTTGTGGGTGAGAGAACCTTCGGTTCACTCATCCCACAATCGTGGGATTTATAAGGAACATTCTCATGATCATGGGAAATGGTTAGGAAGGGTAAAAGCTTGGTTTTACGTAATTATTCAACTATATAAGGTTAGGTCGTTTTATTTGGTGCTTTGGGACTTAATTGGACTTGTTTAAAGTGTAAATGATCTTAAATTGAGTTTAGATTAATTGAGTAAAAGTCAA
This sequence comes from Erythroxylum orinocense, assembly GCA_025531955.1. Classification (NCBI taxonomy): domain Eukaryota; kingdom Viridiplantae; phylum Streptophyta; class Magnoliopsida; order Malpighiales; family Erythroxylaceae; genus Erythroxylum; species Erythroxylum orinocense. The sequence continues at coordinate 6,466,848 of JANZLX010000007.1, read as the reverse complement.
TTTAGTTATGGATTATTAATTGAGGTAATTACTTAAGGAATGTGCGGTTGGTAAATAATGTGTCTAATATTGAAATGTATGGTATGTTTAAGGATGAATGTCTCCTTATGAACACAAATGTGTCAAAGGATTTATATGTAATGTGTAAATACATAATGTATTTATTGGTACATTATTGCAAATGTTTATGTTCATTGTGGCATCTGCATATCCTCCCAGGGGGTATGTAGGTGTTATATCGTTTGGTATCAGAGCATGGTTTAGGTGGTTATGATTTAACCCGTGCTTAACTATTGCTTATACTAGGATATAAGAGCTTATACTTGGATATAAGAGTTATGTTTGGCCTAATGCAGGTTGTCCCATATTTTGATTTTAGATTTTAGATTTGAGTATGGAAAGATCTCATAAAGCTGTTGACGAGGTTGCGGAGAGTATAATCCTAGGAAATCTTGTCCATCTTTATTGGAACCCTCTGGGGTCAATTGAGGTGAAGCTGAAGTGCCACCTCCTCCACCTCCAACTCAAGGGAAGGCTTTGGTTAAGGTGTCGAAAGACATGATGGCGGTATTACACTGTATGACCGCACCCAAAGCTCCGATTGATCAGTTACGAAGGTATGGAGCTGAGGAATTTACTAAAACATCTCTGGAGGAGTCTGAAAGGGCACAATTCTGGTTGGAGTAGATGAAAAGGGTGTTAGATGAAATTACTTGTCCACTAACTCAGATGGTGCACTGTGCTGTTTCTCTTCTTCAAGAAGCATCACTAGAAGTTTGTTTTGAGGAATCTTGAGTTATCGAAGCTTCTGACTTGGGATTTCTCTTCCTAAGAGTTTAAAGCCAAGTATGTGATGGAAGCCCATAGAAAGGAGAAATGGAAGCAATTCTTAAACCTGAAGTAGAGAAACATGTCTACTGCTGAGAACGGCAGAGAGTTTAATTAACTCAAAAAGTATGCACCTGAACCCGTACTTACTGAGGAGTTCCGATGTCATTAGTTTGAAGATTGTTTAAATGATTTGATCAAAGAGCATCTAACAACATTTACTCTTTTGCAGCAAGTGATCTATCATCAGCTAATATAAGCTGCTATTAAAATAGAGAAACATAAGATGGTTAGAAGAGAAAATGTGCAACGAAGGGGCTTTGCTAGAGGAGGTTAGTTCTCGGGTAAGAGAAGTCGTAAAGGTGCCTCTACTACACCAGAATTTACTAAGAGTTTAGTAGCTAGAGAAGGCGACAAAACTTTCCCTCATCGACTGCTTCTTGTAGGAGCTCCTCTGTGGGCTAAGGTTTTGGTATTCTAGAGTGCCCTCTTTGCTCCAAATACCATCGGGATACTTGTTGGAAGGCTACGGGTGCATTTTTCGATGTGGCGACACTGATCATTTGATAGCAAGTTGCCCTATGAGATGGATTCAAACATCATAAGCTAGTAGGGAGGTCTCTCGTGCACCTACAGGGAACATAGGAAGCGGTAGAGGTCATGGAGGATCTAATCAGTTCAAGCCTAATCCGAGTACTATTTTAGAGATTGTTAATCGACCTACAATACCTTCTGCTCCAGTTCGAGCTTATGATTTGAAAGCTTGTAAGGATCAGTATGCACTTAAAGTCATTGCGAGTACTGTTTCTCTTTTTAATTCTAAAATGCATGCTTTGATTGATTTTGGATCCACTCAATCTTACATTTTTGTTTGAGAAATTTCCGATAAAGTGATGCCTGTAGATCAGTTAGAGTATGATATTTATGTAACCAATCCTCTGGGTAGTAGTGTGTTGGGTAATTAGGTTTATAGGAACTGTCCTATTAAGATCCAAGGAAGTGATTCTGTGGCGGATCTGATTAGATTGCCTTTTCGTAAATTTGATTTGATTTTAGGTACGGATTGATTATCCAACATCCGGAAGTGGTTGACTTTAGTGCTAAGACAGTTGTGCTTAGGAAACTTGATCAACCTGAAATAATATTGTAGGGCATCCGCACTAGTTCTCTGGCTAACGTGGTATCTGCTATGTAAGCTCGGAAGTTCCTTAGGAAGGGATGTGCAACTTATCTAGATTTTGTAATTGATTCTAAGAAAGAGAGTGTTAAATTGCAAGATTTTCAGTGGTGAGCAAATTTTTAGATGTGTTTCTTGAAGAGCTACCCAGACTCCCTCCTGAAAGGAAAGTGGAGTTGTCTATTCAAGTTATGATTCCATATATGTGAATGTTAGACGATTGTTAGAAACAGCCGCCAATTTAGATCTTGTTTAGTTATTTCCCCAATAAACTTTATGCTTAGCACAGTGGTTTTTCCTCCGTGTAGGTTTTGATAAGAAGGTTTAAAGACTGGGATAAAGACAACCGCAGTAGTCAAGGAGATTGTATTTTGTTTTGAAAACGTTCAGTTTGTTTTTGAGTTGTATTTAATATAGTGAGACATATTGGAATTTGCATTTTGTTTGATGGTTTGTAATAACCTTAATACAAGTTGGATTTAGATTTAAGGCTTGTATGTGATAAGTACCATATGTATGTTATATTCTGAATATGACCCAACCTACGAAATGAAATGTACGTTACTTAAGTTTCTAGAAATGCTTTAGCATGTTTTGAATTATTTCAGTACTATTTGTGTGGCATCTGCATATCCTCCCAGGAGGTATATGGGTGTTACAATAAACGTGGTCATCATTTTTGCTTTCTACATAGTCACATCAATAATAGGAAAATACTTGGCATCCCTTATGCGTTCCAACATCAAATTAATGCAATGTACAACAAAATGAGTCCAATAAAAAGAATTAACTTGCTTTACAATCTTCTTCCATCCGTTTTATAAGCGGAATCATTGTCTGTAATGAACTAAACAATATTTTTTAGCCTCACTTCATTCACAACTTTATCAAAATTTTCAAATGGAGTATCAACGTTCCTAACAAGGTCAGAAGCATCAATAGACTTCAAAAATGTTGTGCCCTTTGCAGAATAAACCAAAAAAATTAATAATGGGTTTATGGTCTTCTATCTATCTAACCATCGCACATGATTGAACATCCAAAAGTAGCCCCAAGTCATTCTTCTTTCATCCAAATTAACTTTTTATTTCATAAACAAAGTTACTCAAAAGTTTACCTCTATAGTCATTAATTGAAGGAGCTTTTTATCCTGGACCGTAAGAAACAATTGCATTTACCATAAGATGATGATAATAAGACTGGGAAGCATTGAATGTTATACCTAAATCATACCACCTTCTAGCCACTGCCATATTATTTTTATAGATAATTGAATCTTCCTAAAGTGGTTGGATTATCAGGGGTACTTAAACATTATTCCATTTATTTGTAAAAATAAATGAAGTGTCAAAATTAAATTAATAGATTCACATACTATTTTCTACTATGTATTTAACTACCATAAGATAAGATGATAAATGTATATTTTCTACTAATAAGAAAATATTAATATTCGTAATTTTATTTCCTGACGATAATAAACAATATAAAAATGCAAACATTTAATTTTATTAACTTAATTTCATATATTTAATTATATATTAAATCTTATATTTAAATGATTAATCATATGTTATATACTTTTTATTTACAAAAAATAATTAGTAAATTGTATGTTTCATATAAATTAATTAACAAAATAACAACTTAATGCATTAATTTTGATCTCATTTGTATGATTATTAAAATAACAAATAATATGACATATTCTTGAATTATACATAATTCACAAATCACAGATTCACAATACTTAAATATTCTTTTATAATTTATATACAATATTATTTTGATCTCATTTCTTTACAATGCCTAAATGTTATTGAAATTGAACCAACTCACACTAACAACTCCATCTTTCAAACTTGAATTTCCCAACTCACACATACAATTTCAAGTTTCAAACCATTCACAATACACACATGAAACAATCAAATCATGTGTGTATTCATAATGCAATTACAATTCAGAGCAAAAACACGCAACTTAAAATACACCAAAAAAATAGAAATTGCAATTAAGGGTCAGGTCGAGTCGATTAGGTCAAGTTTGAATTTGAATCTAAAAATTGAAAATCTTGATCTATAGAGTGCAATCTGTCTGGCAGGCAGTTGGACTGGAGAAGACAGCTTGCATCGACCAAAGGACCTGAGGTGCGGTGGCAGTGGTGGCTAGAGAGAGTGGTAGGATATCCGATTAGAGGTAAAAGCTTGCAAAGTGCAGTTGGGCATTGGGTAAGCGGTTTGACTACTGTGTTGTTTGGATGGCGGGCGGTGGCACAACTCGCGGGGTAGTGGTGATCAATAAATATTGTGCAGTTGATCCTAACTATACCCGATTTGCACATTTTTGTTGGGACTGTGACATGCAAGTTGTGATAAAAAATGCTCCGAGGGCAAAATTGTCATTTTACGGACGAGGCGAGACTCTAACGGAACTTTGGAGGCTCCTACAATTTAAATTACCGACTAAGGGCATTATTGTAGTTCCACCTCACGATTCGACCGTTGCCCAAAGGCCACAATAAACATAGTTTGATAGCACAAACACTCGCCTGACTGTTTTGTGAAAGAACGCTGTTGCACAACCCCTCTTTTTATCTCTCTCTCAAACTGCGCTGGTTTGCTTTTATTTATGACCGAACAGAGCACGAGTCCACCAATAATGGAGGCAAGGCCACTACACCCACTTCACCAAATAGCAGAAACGCCGACCCACAAGCTTCTGTTGAAGCAATGGCTCAAAGAAGAGGAACTCATACTCAACAGAGTCTCCCTCAAAGAAACACAAATCGACTCCGTCCGTAGAGAGATCACGCAACTCCACATCTTCTTCTTCCTCTTCCACTCCATTGCGTTGCTTCTTCTCTTTAACGCATCTTCATTTGCAAGTGGATATTTATGTAAGAGATCGTGGATTCCATCAGTGTGCTCTCTGTTGTGCTCTTTAGGGATTATGTGGGCAGTTCGATACAAAACCGACGTCGAGTGTCACCTGGAGAAGCTGTTGGACAGGGAAAAGGAGGACGGGAAGCTGTTGGCAAAGTGTGTTGAGGAGTTGAAGAAGAAAGGATTAGAATTCGATTTATTGAAAGAAGTTGATGCTCTAAGGAGGGCAAAGAGTTTGCGTGTGGAAGCTAAAGTGCTAAGGAAATGGTCTGCAAGGGATTTTGTGACTCTGTTTTTCTTCACTGTTTCGTGTCTAGTTTTGGGTTTGACAAGGATTATTTTGTGTAGTTAAAAGCAAAGTAGGCAAATCAGAACGTTCTGATCTTCAATTGCTTTCGAAGCAGAGTTCTGGATCGTTTTGTTTCCGTAATCGAAGTTGAACTGCAGAACATATTGTTCTGCTTTTAGAATTTGAAATAAAATTTTACATTTCTCATCGGAATTTCTTTTCTTCCAAGGCTGTTTGCCATCTGCGTTGCTCAGGCGTTTAATAATTCAACAATTAAAGCTTCTGAATTCAACAATCAGCTTATGATCTCCATTTCAAAGAAAGTTGGAATCTTGACTGAACAGAAGGATAGGGAAGAAAACATGAAAAGGAAGACAGAGAATAGGAGAAATGTGAGAAGAACTTAAAAGACATTTCACCAGCTTCCTAATTTGAATTGCAAAGTGATAAGTGATAGACATGTTTAGGTTTTGAAGAAAAGTTGGAAGAGGAGCTATGGCCATTTCACAAAGATGGACCAGTAACTTTTGGGCTGTCTGATCCTTTATTGCTCCTTAGAGAAGCAATCTCTTTTTCCTCTATTTCCATTTCCAGCTTATTATTGTTCTTACATGTGTGTTTATGAAGTTCTCCATTAACAACTCGTAAAAGAGTTTCTTCAGAACCAAGATTTCCAATTCTTACAGCTTCATTTACAACAAAATATAAATTGCAAATGCATATTTAAGATGCAAACTCCAAAAAAGCTACCCACTTTGTCTTCTATATATGGCTATTCAAGAAGCTGGCCCCAAAAAAGAAAAATAAAAGGAAAAAAACAAAACAACAAAATTACCCATTCTGTCTTCTGTACGATTATCTGGCTTGGCGTTCTGATTCTGCAAAGTTGTCTCATCTTCCTTCTCCAATAATATCATGGAGCATGGGCTTGGTGACCATCGGTAAATTCTCTGGTCCAGTTGTGCTGTTTGAAACTGAAGTCAAATTGTCTTGGCCGCTGCCATCTCCTATAGTTGCATTATCACTCATAAAGCTGGTTTTGTCATCAAACTTCCAGTCTGTCAAGTATCCAGGTCT
>JANZLX010000007.1:6388829-6411034 GCA_025531955.1 Erythroxylum orinocense | reverse complement strand
TGAGTGGCTCCATTTCCGTGTAGATCGTGTTTTAAGTGAATTCATGGCGCAAAGGTCGGTCAGCTGGGATATTTGGATGACATAATTAGATTTTTCATATTTTCCTCATCCATGTAGTTCTTTTGCACTAGATTTTGTAGATGTACCTGTATTAAATATTGAAAGGTATTGTAAACTCTTGATTTTGAAAAATGGTAATGAGGAAAAAAGTTGGTTTTATATTATTGTGAAATTTCTATTGATGCGTTCTAAGCAAATAAAAATATGATGCCATATGAAGTGACAGTAGTGATCGATCGTAGCTCGCCTTTATTGTAAGATATGTACCAGAATGACCTTCGGGCGTCCCGGTGCGTTCTTTGCGGTAAAGGGTCGCTACAATTCACACGCATGGGCCTTTTGCTTGGCTTATTGTAAGATATGTACCAGAATGACCTTCGGGCGTCCCGGTGCATTCTTTGCGGTAAAGGGGCGCTACAATTCACACGCATGGGCCTTTTGCTTGGCTTTCACTTTTGGTTATGTCCTCCTCTACACTGCACGTTGTTTTACCTTCAAGCTGCAGGCATTTTGTTCTTATGGCCATTTATTCACCATGCATGCATACAATGTACACGTGAGTTGAGTCTTGGTTGTTACATTTTATTTCTTCAAGCTCCATCAAGTTTACAGAAATTATTTAATAAAATTTAATCTCTTTTTAGATAAAATATGAAAATAAGCGACTTGAGTTATTAATAATAAAATGTAACAAAATTTTCCCAAATGTGGTATGTTAATGATTTAAAACAATGTAAAATATGTTATAATTTTTACTTATCAAATTCCCCCACACTTAGACTTTGAACGTCCTCAGGCAAAACATCAAAATTAAACTCATAAACCCCAAAAACAAAATTTACTCATTTCTCTCTAAAGAATACATAATCATAAACAAAGATAAATCACTTTCAAAAATCATAGTAAGAATTTCTCTATAAAGAATACATAATCATAAACAAAGATAAATGGCTTTCAAAAATCATAGTAAGAACTTAACATTCCAAGCTTTTACTCATGATCAATCAACATTCAATACCTTTAAAAACTAAGCAATTTAATGGTAGACTCGAAAAATGTGTTTAACTAAAATATATCTACAGGTACGCTCAACACTATTTATGATCATGACAATCCAAAACTTTGCATATCATTTCATTTCTCCATCACTAATGTTCACATGCAAAATCATAAATCAAAGGACTTTTCAAGGTTGTAATGTGGGAAAAGGTAAGGTGAGATGTGTTTGGGTCAAGTAGTATGAAAGTCATTAATCTATTGAAACAAAGCAACACTCAATGTAACATCAAGTGCACAAGTTAACACTTATAAAAAACTGGGTACCGTCAGCTATGACGAATACAATATTTATATTTCACAACCCAATTAACACTCATAAAAAATTGGGTACCGTCAGCTATGACGAATACAACATTTATATTTCACAGCCCAATTCAACTCTCACGCACAAATCACATGAAGCGTGTACCAATTTGAAGGAATCACTCATATAATTTATGTCAACAATACATTGAAACCACAAGAGTGAACCTTATAAGCCAACATCTACCTCATATTCAACATACTTAAATAACACATTCATTACAACTCTAGGAAGATGTATTCACTATGAATAAATTTGCAAATTCATATGCACTTCCTCCTCAATAAATTTATGCAACCTCTTTTTTTTCTTTTTCTTTTCTTTTCTTGTGCTTTTTGCTTTTCTCTTTTTTTTTTCTCTTTTTTTACATTAAAAGAAATTACATTAGCACGGTAATTTCAATGATAAGATATAAAATAACATCCCAACATTACAACCAACCCTCACATATATGCACCCTTACTATTAGAATTTTGTATATCCACAAACTCAACAATCACAAATGTTTCACTAGCTTTATAGATTGGGTAGACATTTGGTTAAGTTTAAAAGCATAAAATGTGGTTTATTCAAAAAGAAAGGTATAAGCTCAAAGGGAGTTAACAAGGGAAATACCATGTTAATACGGTAGGTTATTGGACTAATGTAGCTTATGAAACAATGAATGCCTAATCATTTCCATGTTAATGCACGTGATAAAAATGTAGTCTCGAATAGAAATTCAAAGCAAAATCAGGATGTACATGTCATGATGGTCGCACACTATCAAAAGACAATGAGACAAATGAAGATGTCAGTTTAATAAGGCTCAAAATCTCACCGGATTTGTCTACCACTAGTCACTACTCTTCTAAAGATAATGCATATCGACCAATCACAAATTAAAAATACATGCTAAAATTGCTATGAAATTCTCTAGTCAATTCACACTCTAGTTATGACTATATAATCCCAGAATCAACAGAAAAGAGAAAATTTTTGCTTTGTTTGTTTTATTCTTTCTCTCATTTTGATTGAAAACTTAAAACAAGCAAGAAACGAACCAACAAAGAACACACATTAGGGCCGCTGGCTTAACTCCATACTTTCCTCACGTGACAAAATTGTGATCTTCTAGTGGCACGTGCAGTTCCTTCATGTGAGGTTCTTCTGAATAAGGCCTTGGTTGATAATTGTTCACCTCCAGTGTCCTCCCTATCTTCATATTGTTTATCTTTACTAAGTCTTTGCTCTCTTGAAATAGTTTGAATGACTCTTCACCTTTTTCTTCTTCATTTAATTTGTCTAGCCTATTAGGCAAAGGCGAAGGGTTAGTCTAAAAAATAATTACAAACTCAGTATTTACCTCTGAGCCAAATGATGTATCATATTATGCTTCAAGCTCCTACTCAACTTCTTCAACATAAGCAATTTCTTGAGTATTACTCTCAAAATTCTCAAGCTCCTCATCACTCTGTAAGGTTTCCACACTAACGCCCATTGGGTATACCTCATATTGATATGACTGCTCCTCTTCAATTTGTGATTTTAGGTAGTCGATCTTTACTGACATTTCACCCATTTGGCTTGCCACGTTCTAGTTTCTAGATTGTATATGCCTCATTTACAACTAGAATTGTTGTTGTTGGCTCTGTTGAAACTGGAGATTGTTAGCAATCACAACATTCATCAATTCTTCCATAGACGTACCTGAGTTTTGACAAGAAGCTTTTAGTCCACACGAGAATTACTGTGTATTTTGCAAACTATCATGGAAGTAATTCTGATGATTATCTCATTCATAGCAAAAGTTAGGTTGATCAATCCAAACATTGTTATAGGATTGAGAATATAAATTATAAAAGAAATTACTTATATCTATATCGATTTTTTTTAATAAATCACAAACACAAAAGAAAATAAAGAAAGGATCTTGAAATAACTGAAAAGAAACCAATTACAAACAAATATATACAAAAACCAACTAAAATTACAAAAAAAAAACTAAAACACTTCACCCCTTCTCAATGGCGCCAAAATTGACTGCACATCGTAACGTTAATCAAAATAAAATAACTATACTATTATTATAATAATGGTGAGTCTAGATCAATCTCTCAGAAAGTGTGTGTAAAGATGCTGAAATGAAATTAATCGGTGTTTAGGTTTTTGGGGGGTTTTGGATTTAGAAAATAACATGAAACTAGACTAATAAAAACAAATTAAAGGTTATTAAAGAACTTATCAAATTTGTTCTAAACAACCTCTATATCGATTGCATGTGTCATTTATGCATGCCTTAAAAGCTTATCAATGATGTGAAAAAGATTATTAAAGAACTTGTTGTGGTCAAGCAAATCGGATAACACCGTCAAGCCAAAGAAAGATGGTATAACGTTTTTTTTTTCTTTTTCTAAAGATGGATGTTTAGAGATCAACTCCATCAGATGCACAAACAAGATTCTCTTTGGAAGCTACTTATAGACAATGAGTATATTTAGGTCAGGTGAATGCATTCATATATTATAAAAGATTATAACTTTGGGGGTAGCAAACCCATGCAAAGCAACTCCTAGACTGTAAATCAACTTTTAAAGTTGAGATATATGATGTTCATATGAGCCCACCGTTAACCTCAAATCGGTGTTTTGATAGAACCTAACTAAGGATGACGGTAGGCCTAGGTCCGGCCAAAGTCAACAAATCAGGTCTGATTGCTCAGGCTTCAACTTAAGCTTAACTTGAGAGATCAACCCCAAAAAGCCTGAATGGTTCGATATCCATTTAGATAAGTTTACTTAAAACAACGTTCTTGTAAGTAAAGCAATTGTTCATACACCAGTTGGGAGCCTACTCAACATGAGTCGGCCCAGCTCATGAGCCCGATATGCCCATTATCTTGTCCAAACCTAAACTTAGTTTACCCTGAATCACATGCACTGATCGAGAGCTTTTCCCTTTGGTGCCTGTTCCATGTTTATTTGTTTAAAGTTTTCATGTTGTGATGAATGTAGTCCTTTTTTAGCTACTCTCCTATCTTTCGCTCTTCCAAGTGCAAAAGGAAAACTCATGACAACCATTAAATATTAAAATATACGGGAAAGCAAATAAAGGATGTGATTACAGGTTGTGTGGGGATAATTGGGCTTAAGTTCACAAAAGTGTTTCTTAAGGCTTATAAAAGAAGTTGAAACCGAATTTATGTGAAACAGAGTATGTCCAGAATCATGTATGTCTTTGGTAGAGAAACCCGGTAGCAAAGGTTCCATAGCTGTCTTTGCTCACCTCTGCTTCATTCTTATTTCCTTCGCTCCCATTTCCCAGAAAAAGAGTGATCTAATCATCCGCGACTCCAGACTCAAAATCTCTTCAGCGATTTATCACACACCACCAACCCATGAACACACGGTCTTCCTTAATCTGGTTCACCAAGGATGACAAATCAAACCCAGCGGGGGGAAAAAAAACAGACCAACTTCAAAGTAGTCATTGGTGCTGAAGTAAAAAGTCAGTGGCTTCCAGTGACATACAATTCTGTAAACATATATACAAAATGTCACATGAAACTCAAGTGGAATAATCTATTCAAGAAAATCGCTTTGGATGGTCTATGTTTCTCCTGGGTTTGTCGCACGAAAGGTTAGGCTCAGTTAGGGGGTAGGATAATTGATAAACCTCAAGGTTTTATATGGTTGTCTAAGAATACAGACTTGCTACCTTGATTGGTGATCCTTTGGAGAAGATATACATTTAGTAAAACACAATTCCCTTGAGGTTAACTCTCTTCATCGTCAACCGCATGATGAGCAAAAACAAGGAATGTGAAACTAATCAATATGCTGAACATCATATTACAATACCAAGATTATGGATGATGATGAGACCAAAATTTGTGACGGGCAGAACCCTAAAGAATCAAAGCTCCACTTATGAAGCAAGATGTCAGCTCCCACCTGCATCAAGTAGATAAATTACACATTCAGAACTGCATTTAATTATAATTCAAAGTGCCCATCTGTTCTCTGCATACTTGTATCAAGACAAGTGAACATCTTGGCTTGGTGTTACGAAGTTCCAAGTACCGAAAGATTCAACTTCAGTTGTCATAGGGTTAGTAAAGACAATAAAGATTGTCAAGCACAAGAACATGATAACTTTATCCAGCATAACATGAGACCTGTACATTTTTATTAGCTTCCTACAGGAACAATCTCAACTTGCTATCAGCCGAGAGCAAAACTGGGGATGAGGCAGAATTGCAACTCCAAGTCCAAACCAGTATGCATTTAATTTTTCTTCCTTCTCAGATGTCTCGAGATAATATCTAACGCATCTCAAGGAGAATAGAAAAATCAAAATCAAAATTTTATTTAGCTCCAGTTGAAGCATCTTGAGCCACAAATAATAAGACCCATCACATTTGCAGGTATAACATTCCACTTCCATTTACTTCACCCCATACCCCCAGCTTTAAAATAGGAAATCATAGCGTGGCTTAAGTTAACATAAAAGCCATAAATGAACAATCACTTACCTCTATTTTGACCAGACTGTGCAATCAATTCAGAATTAGATGATTCTGCTTTCATGTTGGTAAGGGATATGGGTGTCAATGGTGGAGAATTAACTTCCTCGGCTTTGCTCAAGGCTTTTGGAGACTCTAAAAGCTTAGAAACATGTACAGTCATTGCTCTCTGACTGCTTGAGGGTATTGAAAAGCTTCGAGAGACTAGCAATGGTGGAGTGGGAAGACGTAATGCCCTGTTTGTTGCTAATGAAGAACTCTTACTTGCACCAAGAGGCTCAGGATTTCTAACCAAAGGTGCAGAGTGAGCTATCGGTGCTACAGATTTTGTTGCGTTGGTGGCTAAACCCCCTGGTGGCCTAGGGAGCTCATGAAGCTCACTTATTTTTGGAGATGAAGCAAAGGGAGGAGAAGCACTTGGGGATACTTTCGGAGATGCAGTTGGCTGAGGAACTGGGGCACGTGAAAGAACTCCAGAACCTTGTTGAAAGAGTTCATTCGAGGGAATGGGACCACTGGCAAATGAAGCATGTTTTGTTGTATATTGTTTACCAATTATTGGACCAGAAAAAGATTCTCGATTCATTTTCTTATTGTCAGGTGTACAGGCATCAAGCCGAAGAACCGGAGCTCCTTCAGGTAAACGAGGAGGTAATTGGTTTGAGCTGCTGATACTGTTCATTGCTGCATGTGTCTTGACTAGTGCAAACTCGGATGGATTACCATCACTAGAATCTTTTTCCTGCCTTTTCTGTTCCAAAGGCGAAGAATGCCACAAACTATGGCCATGTCCACTTAGGTCTGTTGGCCTTGTGAGGGGATATACATTACTTGGTTTTGAAGATAGAGAAGCTTTGGCATCAATAGGTGTTGGAAGAACATATGAATTGGACTTCTGTGGGGTTGACTGCTGTATCAGTCGCAATCTTTCAGCAAATTCAGGCTTTCTATCAGGAAGTATTGGCGCAGAATGACTACCACCCTTACGTTCCCTGACCTGGATACTCTCTTCAACTTTTTCTGAATTCAACTGCAAGTGATAAGAATTGCAACACAATTGAACTTCTGGGTGACAAGTACATAATAAGCAGAGCAAACAATCCAAAACAAATTTGTTAACATAATAAAAATCATAGGCATTAAAATCTACATCAAAGGTATTCCAATAGCATGTATAAGGTTCAGCAAAATGATATGACGTGCATTTTAACGTGGCCTTAGATTAATAGAAACAAACCCAAAAAGAAAACTCAAAACCACCATCAAGCAAGCAAGAATCTACCTCCAAATGTCCTGCTGTTGAAGTTCGAGGAAAATAAAGATCAACCTCATCCTCCTGATTAATTAGAGATGGATTCATTAGCACAAAATAGTATCCAAATAAACAGTTTTTAGTAGTCCTACTAAGTTTGTTTCCCTATTTTAGATTTCTTACAATAATTTACTGCACTTAAGACCTCTAATCATTGAAAATGGCAAGAAAATCTTTCTATCATCTCCATTAAAGAATTTTGTGCTCTTAATTACATAAAAAAACTGATGACACAAATCATATTATAAGGAAAACAGATTATTAGAGAGGGATAGAGTAATGGTTCTATACTTTAAGTGGAAATTTTAACCCTTGAAATAAGAACAGTTGTTTTCTATCTACAAGATCATCTCACAAGTTCATAAATTCAAAGTTTTGAGAAATGCATCTATACTCCCCTTGGGGAAAAGCCTCCCTTGGCATTTATCAGTATTCGCTGAGCTTGAGAATAGGAAGAGCCTATTTCTTAAACAAGCATTGTCAAGATCCAAAAAGACAACAGCCTACACATTTCATAACCTTAAACTACATTCCTTATGCAAAGAATCTCCTTCCTACTCAAAAATCAAAAAATCCTGACACTGCCAAAGATTATGTCAATCAAACTCTTATCAAATTTCTTTCATCAATCCTCATGTGTTAATACTCCTTAACAAAATGGAGATGCAGAACAGAAAAATGGTCACTTGTTGAATATCACAAGGGACTACTCTTTCATAAAAATGTTCCCAAAAACATTTGGGAGAAAGTTGTTCCAACTTCTACCGACTTACATAACAGATTGCCAACTAGAGTTCTTAATTTTCAATTACCAATAAATGTTATTACACAATTCTATCCGAATCCAATACTCTTGTTCCTAGAACTTTTGGAAGTATAGCCTATGCTCATATTCACACTCAAAATAAAGGAAAGCTTGATCCTCATGCTCTTAAGTGTGTTTTTGTTGGTTACGCTTCCACCCAAAAGGCATAAAAGTGTTTCTATAGCAAAACTAAAAAATTTTGTGTGTCCATTGATGTTACATTTAATGAAACCAGACCTTTCTCTACTCAACCCTATGTTCAGGGGGCAGAATGTGAATGATGATAGGACAAAGGACTTATTTTTCCTTGATTTTTCCACTCAAATAGAGTCTGAATCACATTTTTCAGACAAGTCTATTGAACCAAAGGAAGCTCTAACAGAAACAAATGAAGGAAAAACCACTCGAAAATTGCAGATTTACACCAAGAAGAGACCTGCCTCTCACCTACAGCATTTACAAGCCCCTGCACAAGCTACTGTTCCAGCATTCCAAACAGATTTGGAACCAACTGAACCAACCACAAGCTTATCCGACCCTGATACACATACTCATGACAAGCTTAACTTCGACCCATAGATTGAACCTAGTGATTTAGACCTACCCATTGCCCTCAAAAAAGGTACTTGAACCTGCACATAACATCTACCATATTTGTTCATGAAATATCAAAACTTGTCCAAAAACACCAAACCTTGCTCAAAAATCGCCATAACATTCCCATTCCAATGAATTTGACCGAGGCAATATGAGATGAGAAATGGAGAAGTGCTATGAAAAGTGAACGGATGCACTCCAGAAAAATAAAACTTGGGAGCTGGTGGAACTGTTTAAGGATAAAAAATTGGTTGGATGCAGGTGGGTGTTTCAGAGTCAAGTAGATCTGATGGGACAGTTGAAGGTTACAAGGCTAGGTTGGTTGCCAAAGGTTATACCAAAACCTATGACATAAATTATCTAGAAACATTTGCACCAGTAGCAAAGATGAATGCTGCTAGGATTTTATTGTCACTAGCTGCCAGCTATGGCTCAAATTTACAGCAATATAATGTTAAAAATGCCTTCCTCCATGAAGAATCAGAAGAAGAAATATACATGGAAGTTCCACCCAGATTTAAATCTCAAAAGGGATTGGTGTGCAAATTAAAAAAGGCTCTTTATGGACTAAAACAGTCACCAAGAGCATGGTCTCGGAGATTCATGAAGGCTATGACAGGATTTGGGTATAAGCAAAGTCATGGAGACTCTGTTTATCAAACATTCAAAAACTGGGGAAGTAACAGTATTATTGGTGTATGTGGATGGCGCCATAATCACCGGAAATGATGAAGAAATGCTGGTGTTAGGAAAAGTTATTCCAAGAATTTGATATCAAAGAGCTGCGAAAGTTGAAATATTTTCTAAGAATTGAGGTTGCATATTCAAGGCAAGGTATATTCATCTTACAACAAAAATATGTGCTGGATTTGTTGAAAGAAACAGAAAATTAGGGTGCAAAACAGTAGCTACTCCAATTGAGTTCAATCACGGATTGAGTGATGCACCACATGATCAAGCAGTAGATAAAGAAGCTCGTCAAAGATTAGTTGGAAAAGCAATATCCTTAACACATACAAGACCAGACATTGCCTTTGTAGTAAGTGTAGTGAGCCAATTTATGCATAACGCCAAAGAAGTAAACTTCAAAATTGTACACAGAATTATGCAGTATCTAAAAGGTAGTCCAGGAAGAGGAATTTTATTTAAAATAGGAGAAAGGATTAAGTTGGAAACCTACACAGAGGCAGATTATGCAAGTTCCCTAGTGGACAGAAGATCAACTTCAAGATATTGTGTTTCATGGGAAGAAATCTGGTTTCATGGAAGAGCAAAACACAGACTGTCGTGGCAAGATCAAGTGCAGAATCATAATTCAGATCCATGGCTTTAGGGATCTATGAGTTGCTTTAGTTAATAGTTCTTGATGACTCTGTTCAATAAAATTACAATGTGATATTAAGTCTGCAATCAATATCGCACACAATCCTGTTCAGCATGATAAAACTAAACATGTGGAAGTTGACAGACATTTTATAAAAGAGAAATTGGATAGTGGCCTAATGTGCATGCCCTTCATCTCATCAAAGGAGCAAATAGTTGATGTTTTGACAAAAGGACTATCCAAGACAACCTTTGAAGACTTTATTAGCACGTTGGAAACGAAAGATATTCATTCACCAACTTGAGGAGAAGTGTCAGTAGCATGCATTATTAGTTAGCTGTATATTTACGTATATCCTATAATTAGTTGTATGATTCTGTATATTACTAATTTCTAGGATACATCTTAGGAATATTTCCTATATATATTCTTGTAAACTATTCAAGTAAAAGCAAAATAGAATTATTCTGCTTTTCAAAACCCTCCTTTAAATACCTTATAGCACCTGCGGAAGACTTCATTCCTTCTTATGAGGCATATACAACACAAAAAGGTAAAGACCAAAAAGCATGTCACTTTCCCAAAGGTTTCACAGCCCATTCAAGCTTCCTTGAGAAAAAAGTCCATATGCTTAAAAGAATGCTACTTTATTATAATGCTGTCCACCATTTTTCACAATGACCTATCTCAATACTCTTTATCTGCGACAAGACTAGTAATAGCATATGTTGATCTACAGCATCTAGATGTTGCTAATTAATTCTCAAACATCATCATTTACAGAAGTGTAATTGTGATTTCTTTTGTATTTTTGGTATAGATTATTATTATAAATGGGGAAAAAAGGAAAAAATGAACAATGCATATAACTGCTATCGAATGGACGTTCAATAATAAGAAAATATGCTCTTGGCATTGACTTTTTTATGCGAAAGCTTATGCACATCCAATCAATTACATATTCTGCAAACCAACCACCCAACTATGCTGAAGCTTAAACCACATCCCATAGGTTCTGAAACCACTCTCAATGTGATTCAGAACGGATATATTGAAGGAAAGTAAATCACAAACTAATATATTTCCTTTACTTTGATAATATATGTGCATCAACTAACAAGTAGACATAAGAGAACAACCTTACATAAGCGTAGAATTGTTGTACATCTAATTATACGTAACGTGAAACAATTAAAATTACTCAAATCAAGCAAATTATTATACTAGACAAAGAAAGTTACATTTACATAAATCTTTCCACATTTTGAAACAAGAAAGCCATTAGAATTTATAGCTCACTTTACACCATTCATGAAACATATATCCTGCATGCCAAAACAAGAGCTTGATGCAAGTAAAGGCATACATCATTTGTTTTGATAAAGATGATCAAAGTTAATAGGAAATTTATGAAAACATAATGAATGGCCAAGATATGACATTGAATTATACTCTATGCAAGTTCAGAACAAGAAATAGAAGATGTTAAATAAAGTAATTAGTACGTCTAAAGCTAGAAAATATCTTAAAGAATTACATCCTCACCTCCATTGAATTTATTGATGTGGAAATAGCATCATGACCCAGCTTAGTTTGTCTGTAATCAAAACTCAATTCCCTGCTCTCATCTACATTGTCCCTGTTACCACTATCGTCTTCACCATCATCTCTACTGTCGTCTTCAAGTCCACTGAACTGGTAATCAATATGCTGCTGTTCTGTGACTAGTCTTACATGAGGTTCTACTGCCTCAAGTGACTTCAGTCCCCTCCGAAAGAAATTCAACTACATTTAAAGCAATAAAGGTAAGAAGAAAAGCATATATCCATTGAGCTATGTGAAGGAATTATTTTTCAAATCAGTTGAACTGTTTGGTGACTAAAAAGGAAACCTGAGCAGCATGGTGTCGTGCAGCCTGTGTCAGAAGACTTCTCGACTGTCCTTGCTTCAGAGATTTCAATCGGAAAATGCACAAGGCTGCCTCCTCATCAAACTCATTGTGAGCAGCTTGCAACTGTTTTGGTGTGAAAGATTCACCTTTCCCACTTTTTGACGTTCCTTTTTCCTTTGGTTGTGCCAGCATGTACTCATAAATGCTTCTGAGAAACATTTGATTAATTTGAAGAAATTTACTACCAACAAATAAAAGAAAAGTAACAGAAGACTGAGTACCTCTTTTCATCACACTGTCGCTTCATATCCTGCAGCAGAAAGCAAATTGTCAATGAGTAAAACCAGATCCATGGAGTAACTTGAATCCATTATCAATAATTAAAAAGAGCGGCTTACACCACAGGAAACTAAAAACTAAGATGTAAGTTTCAAAGTGAAGGACCAAGTTACTGAGAGCAAGGAATGACCTCCAAATATGGCAATTTACGTATGTGTGCAGGATTGCACTATTGAAAACCAATCAAGGTAAGCTCATTTTCCATTCCTTAACACGTAACAATAAAAAGAAGCATGATAAAGCAAGGTCCTGACAAAAGTGTATCATTTCAAGGTAATTTCAGTGATGAATACTATGACTAGATCTTATACCCAGAAATACAGCAGATGAGAAGCACAGATTCTACAACATGACATGCACATGCAAACAGTAACAAATAGAAATGCTGAAGACAAAATAGAGCGATATTGATAAAAAAGCATCACATAGATTTAGTAGTTTTATAAAACTTTTCTTATTTAGCTTTGCTTAGGTTTTTCTTTTTCCTATTACGCCCTAAGGTAGATAATGGATAGGATTTTCTAGTTAGAAGCTTCGATCTTGTGTTTCCTATTTTAAGAAGGTTTCTGCTAGAAAAAACTAACATAAATAAGACTCTCTTCTGCAAGACAGCAGCCCTTTATTTCTGAAATTTGATCCATTAGGTTTTTGTTTAAACCCTAATCATGATACAGACATAGAGATATTTGACCTTTTCACTGCATCAATCCTATTCTAGGCCTAATTTGTTGAAACTTAGCTGTCATAAATCTTTCTCTCCATCAAAGATATCAAGCTTAAAGTTACAACCATATTAGTGCACTATGACATTATAAACAAGAACATAAAGAACATTTGACGAGTGCGAGACAGTTATCTATTGAATTGCCACTATAACAAAAAGACCTTTTCCCGAGATAGCAACAATAGCGAGGCAGAAAAACAAACCTCTACTGTCCTGAGTTCATTGAGAAGTGATTCAGAAGGATTTGTGATTGTGAGGAATATATGAGACCGCTTAAATGCCAAAAAGAAAAGATTATTCAGAGGCATTAGACTTAATGATATTGCATTGTTAGCCACAAAAGAAAATCAGATCAACAGGTACTTACGTAGCTATCAACAAGTTTTTGAAGTTCAAACTGCACCTTCCCAAGTAACAACAAAATTTTTCCTGCAGATATTTATAGCATCAGAGTATATTAAAGCATGGTAATATCATTAGCCATGGTTGCGTAAACATGACCCTAACAGTTCAGATCTCTCTTTCTTTTCTTTTTTTTTTCTTCTCTCAACTTTTTGGTGGTTCTGGAAGAAGTCAAGGTGAACATGACCTTTACATATTCTTGCATTGTAAGACTACAAAAATTATCAATGCTCTAAATATATTTACCCAAAGCTCTCTACATAGACAAAATTTTGAGGTAATGATCCATTAGATTTTAAGGCATACACAGAATTGCAAACAAAAATGATGGGATTATTAGTTGAATCACACTCTGAAAGTACACGTACAAGCTGAAGTGAATTTTCATTTTGAAAGTTCATATTTGTCTCTCTACTCCCTTACTAAGTGAAGTGACATCTTGGTCAGGAAGAATTGAAACGTGATCATACAAGTATACCAAATACAAATTATATATCATATTCTAAACTAAAAAAGCACCTTAATCACATGTCAAAGTAATACTAGCTTTACTTCCTAACACTACAATGTTGAGATTTCTTCAATCATTGTCAAAAAGTTAACATGATAAACTGAGAAAATGAAGTCTAGTGCAATAAAAACAAAGAGGGAAAGCAAGAGCAAAGGGATTAACATTGGTAAGAAGCAAATAATTGTAAGTGCTGGAAGGTTGTCATAAAAAAAATAAAAATGATGAAAAGTAACCTGCTAAAGGCAAAGAAAAAATGGATGCCCACAATCTCAGGTTCTGAAAATTCTGTTTGAATCTAACAATTAACTCTACTGCTTATGGGCATCCCTCCTCATCCTACACTGAATTCAGTGGTTGGCCTATGTTGTGTTGGAGGAGTAATTATATAGAAGCCCATGTTCTATGGAAAAAGTGAAATGAATGCAACTTCAATGAAGACAAGTCTGTTAACTTCCAGTGTAATTCCTAGAGTATAAACACCCGGTTATACATCAAGCATATTGGTAGGACAAGATACTACTTCTATTGCCAATTTGCTTACCAGTTTCTTCATCATCATGCAATGCAGTTTTCTCCGAGAGACACGAACCCATTTCCCGTAGTGATTCTGAGAATTCTGAAAGGACAATGCTATCAAACTAAAGTTCATGACAATTTTCCAAGCTTTAGAATGCGTAAATGCAATGATAAAGTATTTTCAAAAACAACTATAACATTTTTCATGTACAAGTGCACAAATGATGTAGGACAGGCAGGGAACACCAATAATATTACTTCAATTTTAGTTTTCTTTTTAAGAACTAGGGCTAATATTATGACAAACAAAACTAGTGGCCACTGAAATAATAGGACACGTGTGACTTTTAGCCTCAGTAGACTCATGCAGGTGTATGAATGTAATCCTAGAGGAAATTAACAGAAACACCATACTGAAGGAGTGCCAAGGAAAATAGTTTAAGGCCAACAAAAAGAATAAGAAAGGGAAAATTTTCCAACCCAAAACTATATTTGCTGAGGCGATTGGCACTGGGAATTGACATAGGGATTGAACTCCAGTATTCACATGACTACAGTTCAAATGCAAAGTGTACTGGTTATTTTATTTGTCTTATTAATCTTAGTCTATTTTATTTGCAAAAGGTTTAGAGTTTTGGCAAATGAACCAGTGATGCTTTTATCAAATCAATAATTTGTCAACCCATGAATAGAGAAAGTCCAACCTCTTGAAATAAATCAAGGTTGCAAACTATAAATTAAGAATGATGTCAACCAGCATAAGGCAGCATCATACTAGAATACAAAAGGTAAGTAGAGCACTACCATATGCACTGTTTGCTGTTGCTGCTGCCGCATAAAGCAAGCTATCATAGCAATTTCTCATTTCTTGCATGTCCTGTGGAAAAAACAGGGGACAGGAAAAACATTTAATAATGATCCTTAACTACATTCCAGATAAGCTGCAAAGGAATGGGTTCAATGATCCACTTAAGTGAAGTTTGGTAGGATATTGAGGATTTGTTGTTAAACGCAATGATGCAAAGCAATGGAATGAATGATGCAATTTAATCATAATTACATTACATATAACATTATCTTAGTGGAATACATCATTTGCTCCGCTAACAAATTGGGATCTCAAGCAAGATTTAAGCTAAAAACAGTTTTTTGTCTTTTTTTTTGGCAAAATTAAATCTAGTACACCAAGAAGCAGAAGTGACGTCAATTTGAAATGGTTGTAGCTTCCGAGATGGTTAATCAAACAGAGGCTACCAGTCTACACCTCATCACAGAAATCAAAATCAGCTCGTTCGTTCACTTGCTAAATTAGGATCAGAAATAACTACAATAGTAATCAAAAAAGAAAAGACGAATTGAAACCGGCAATCACTTGAATTTTAAAAGAATTGTCAATATAAACAAGATGAGAGATTTTTGAAAGGAGTTAATAATTACAAACCAATTAACTCATTATCAGAATATAGTGTATACACATTATACATACACACATATAGAGAGAGAGAGATAAGGGACGAGAACCTGAGAAGCTTGAGCGAGCTCATCCAACATAGCAGAAGGGAAAATGTCTCTTTTGTCCTTACCATCATTCTTATGAAGCTTAAATCCTCTAAGCTTAGCCAGCGGTGACTTCATCTCTCTCACTAACCCTAACCAAATCCAGCTTCTTCGAATCTCAGCAAATTTAACAGCCACAGCAGAGATTGGAAAATCAGAGGAAAGCTATTTGTGTTAGTCGAATCCGAAGCCTACGGATAACAAACAAACAAAAATTCTTTGGTTGAAGTGTGAAATTTTTGAATCAGAATAGAAAGCAGTTACGGCTAATTTCAACGACGACGACAAAGAAGAAGAAGAAAATTGTGGAACCTAAAAACGACGTCGCAGATCAAAAAGAAAAGAGGAGGAAAAAGTTGGAGATGAAGCAGAGAAGGAAGTTTAAAAGCGGAAGGGAAAGCCTGAAGTTTCGTTTGTGTCGCTGGGCCGTGAGAGAATTGTTTCCTACGTGCGAAAGTGAAATTTCAGTCCCTTACCGTCTGACACGTGTGACGTTCATGGTAACTTGGTAAATTAAATAGATTCAGCAGCTTGACGTGGCAGATAACTGTGTGCCACATCGGCTGTACAGTTGGAAGTGGGTACATGGTCAAAGTCATAGCTAGCTGACTGGGAAAGAAGGATCTAGGAGCTACAAACACTTTCCACTAACTATCTTTTTACTTTGACCACATAATTGAAATGTTGCGTCTTGAGAAACTATTTTCTTCAAATAGGGGCACTCAGGTCAAGTACTTATTTTTAAAAACTAATTAATAAGTCCGGCAGGTTAATACATGCACCACCAACATATTCTTGCATTTACCATCAAAGATTACCTATTAATATTATGTTAAATTTTATAATATTGAATTAACTAATGCATCATCTGGTAGGCTCCATCATGTTTTCCCCCTCTTTTGGTCTGACCACCATTTTTGAAAATGCTAGAGATATTTTGGACCGACATATTTAATTAATTGCTATAAGCTAGCAAGCAAATTCAACCTTTTTTAGCAATTTGACTAATTGGGTTCCGTAACAATTGGAAAATTGACCAACTCCACGGGGCATTATTGAGTCCAATTCTGATATAAAATTAATAAAAGCAATTTTAAAATTCCCCGAATCACAAAACATCTTGAAATTGAGGAAGAAATTATTTAACTTAATACTTCCTATCAAATTTGAGAATCTTAGTCAAACCAAGCATTGGGGTAGTATTTGACTAATTGGTTCTTTATATTACTTAAAAATGTGTTTTTAATTAATAGGTTGGTTTTATATGTTCGTTCATACGAGAGTACCATAGTTTTAACCATACTTTGTTCATTTCATTGCGGTTTATTAAGTTTCTCAATGTTTGTTATACTAGTTGGACAATGACGATATAAAATAGTTCTAACCCTCGAAGGTGAAAGGTTCAATGCGACGTTGGCTATTTTAAGATATGGTCTCGTGTTTTCATTATAAGATACAAGGTTGAGGATGATTGTGTCAAAACTCTACTTAATAAATACAGTCTAAGATAGAGGTGTGTCCTAAGGCGTAGATCTCTTTGCCTCTTTCTTATCAATACGAACTTATAAACACGAAGGACATGGGCATGTCTTAGGTAGTAGATCTCTTTTATAAAAAAAAATTCAAATGCACAACTAGACATGGTTTATGTATCCTATGTAGTAGATGTCACTAAAAATATTATCATTTTTAAACAATGGTATGGTCTAGCACACAAGTGTATCTTAAGCCATGTTCGTAATCCAAATTCAACACATATATGATAAATCTATCAAGTTATTGAAAAAAAATAACAAATACAATTTAAATGTTTAGCAATAAAAATTATTAAAACAAAATTTAAAATTTTAAAACAAATTGGTTGCTTGGTTGCCTTCTAACAAAATAAAACTCTTTTTTAAAAGTCATATATTTAGACTTCTTTTTCTTTTTTTGACTTTTTAAAAGTTTTAAAGGGTAAATGTCTCCCTTTCAAATATCTATTTAAACTTTAACCATTCAACTTGTATTGGCTTTGGTCGTAAATGGACTAAACCATCATGTTTTTAGTTTTCTTAGAAATAATTGAAGGCGAGAATTATAGAATAATACATTATTGACTTTTGTAAATTCTTTTAACACGATCTTTTGGTCATGTTATTGCTTAGATTGTTGTTTGTAGATTTACATTCTCATATATGAACAATCTTATCTTCAACTTAAGTATCCTCTTTTAACCTATAATTTTGCATATTAAAGTTTAAGAATTTAGTGATCAAATATGTTTTATGTTTCAATTTGACCGGTAAATGACATGTTTTCCCAAAAATTGTCCTATATGATATCATCTCAAAAGGTCTTTTATATGCAATAATATACTCTCATAAAGCATCATCTAATTTCTTTGCTAATCTTTTGCATAATATTCTACATCCTTTTGTATAATTCTTTTAACTTTCTATTTGATATTTCAGTTTGGCCACTACTTTGAGGGTAATAAGGGATTGCAATTTTGGATATGACATCATATTTACTCAGTAATCTATCGAATAATGCATTACAAAGATGTGTTTCCCTATTGCTTATGATCCCCAGATGTGCTAATTCAATTGAATATCTTATTCAAAAAATAAGTACATTTCTAGAGTTATTAGTTAGTAAATTCAAGAAAGGACTCATGAAATCAATTGCTTACCGATCAAAAAATAAATGAACAAAAATATTTGTGAGACACAATTTAAATGTTTATCAATAAAAATTATTAAAAATAAAATTTTAAAATTTAAAACAAATTGGTTGCTTGGTTGTCTTCTAACAAAACAAATTGCTTCTTTAAAAGTCTTATATTTAGGCCTCTTTTTTCTTATTTAGATTTTTTAAAGGTTTTAAAGGGTAAATGTCTCCTTTGTGCCTTCAATGTTACTTTTCAAATATCTGTTTAAACTTGGACCATTCAACTTGTAGTGGCTTTGGTTGTAAATGGACTAAACCATCATGTTTTTAGTTTCCTTAGAAATAATCGAAGGCGAGAATTATAAACTAATTGATTCATACCTTTTTAATCGTTAAGCCCTTAGAGGTCAAATAAAAAATAATCTAAGAATTGCAATATAGGATGCAACCTCAGATTGTTTCACTTAATTGGAACCTAAAATGAATAGACCTATGTTAATCTATGTGTCATGAAATGCAAGCTAATTGGGTAAAAAGGGGGTTTTGATCTTTGAAAACATTAACTACACTAAATTGAATTATAAAAAGTATATAAAATGTATTTTCGGATTTTTGGGAATAGAAAATAGAAAGATTAAAAAAATGATCAAAGAGTGATAGAATCCTTTTGAAAATGAGCTTTGGATATCATAATGCGAAATTGATTTTGATGGGAGTGGAAATCACTAAGTTTCAAATTGGTAAACCTTAAAGAACTCTTTAAGTCTAAGATCTTAATCAATGGGACTTCATTTCTTAGAAACCTGTTAAATGCTCTTAGTGTGTATAGTGGATAAGTCCATTCAACAAGTCAACTGAAATCTAGAATCAACTCAATATCAAACACACCTATGCAAAATAAAAGAGAATCAACGAAATCACAAATAGACATATATGAGACTTCATATATTTAATCTCAAAGTTCTACATAAACCAATCCAAACCACACAATGAATATCCAACATTTGATTAAACCATAATTAAGTATGTTCAACTACAAATTGCAGATCCTAAACCTAGGATTTCATAAATCATAGCTAAACTATGGATTAAGCTATTCCCCTTTTAAGTTCATTGAGCTCTATCCATTGCTACATCTTCAAGAGGAAAGAAACGCCTAGCTATGCATAGCTCTCGGAGGCTTCACAATTGAGAAGGAATTAGAGGCACCCATGGTAGAGGTTGACAGTGAAAAATGCAAGAAAAATGAGAGGGACATGAGAGAATGATGGAGTTATGGGTGACAAGAAGATAGAATGATGATGTGTTTCGACTCTCCCCATATGTTTTTGTAACTTATCCCAAAATAGGTTTTCTCCAAAACAGGTTGCTAGATCGGGTTTATATAATAAGTTAAATTTTCAAAAATGGTTTGGGTCTGGTGTTGATTCGAATGTTTCGCCGTGGCGAACTTTTTCCAAAAGGTTTTGCTGGACTTTTTGTGATTTCGCCGCGGTGACTTCAGATCTTCTCCGTGGCGAACTTTTCCCGAAAGGTTTCTTCAAAAATTTTCTAATGTCGTTGCGGTGAACTTTGTCTGTTGCCTTGTTGACTTGTATTCTTGAATTTCTTGGTTTTCACTCTTGGCTCTATTTCTTGAATGTCCTGCAACAAAAAATAATAATTTGCAGTATCAATTGTCCTAAAAATCAATTGAGTACAATTGCTAATTATTTGTGATAATTTTACCTTTAAACTACATTAATTCAAAACAAGCACTCATGAGCTAAATTAAGCACAATATCCGATAATAAGAGCCAAAAAGTATAACAAAAATCATGAAATTACCAAATAATATAGAAAACTTGGGTTCAATTAAATTCTCCCACACTTAAATCTTTGTACTCTTGGACAAAGCTTGTAAAAGTCAAAGAGACATCAGTGCAAAAGAAATACCGTCCATGCTTAAAAATGTGAGCAAAAAATAAGTTAAACCACTTTCTCAGAAATTAACAAAAGCAGGCTAAAAGAGCCTTAAGAAAATAAACACTATAAGTATTTACTCTAAGAGATCAAGCAAAAGAGATTTCTCTCAAGGGAACGTGTTTAACTCTCAACTCACTTGTTTTGGGATAATTTCACTCTAAAATTTGCTTAGTGGATTCTCTACCATAAACTTGTAATAATTCTACCTCTCCACCACAAGAACTATAATTTTGAAAATGAAGAGGACTTTTAGGATTGTAATGTACGAAAGGTGATCCGTTGTTTTGTCTTTTACCCTTAGAGGTTGAGTCAAAAAAATTTAATTCTAAGGATTGCAATATAGAGTGCAACCTTGAGTCGTTTCACTTAATCGGAACCTAATGTAATGGACCTAAGCTAGCCTAATTGTCATGAAATGCAAACTAAATTGGTTAGGAGGGGGTTTTGGTTCTTTGAGAAAACTAACAAAATTGAGCTAATTGTAAGGGAAGTATGTAAAAAGTATTTTTGGATTTTTCGGAAAAAGAAATTGAAAATTCAAACAATGATCAAATGTGATAAAATCCTCATGAAAAATGAGTTTTTGCTATCATAGTTCACAACAAATCTTGGTGGGAGTGAAAATCACTAAGTTTTCAAATGATAAGAACTCTTTAAGTCCAAGG
The DNA here is from genome assembly GCA_025531955.1 of Erythroxylum orinocense. Lineage (NCBI taxonomy): Eukaryota > Viridiplantae > Streptophyta > Magnoliopsida > Malpighiales > Erythroxylaceae > Erythroxylum > Erythroxylum orinocense. Next base: position 6,389,847 of record JANZLX010000007.1, on the reverse strand, counting down.
TTTTAATCAATGAACTCCATTTCTTAAAAACTTGTTGAATGCATCTTAGTGTGTGCAACGGGTAAGTTAATGCAAGTGTTCAATTTGGGATCAAGCATCATCTCAATATCAAACACAACTAGGTAAATAAAATAGAATTAACAAAATCACAAAAAAGACATATATGAGACTTCATATATTAAAGCTCCAAGTTCTACATCAACAAATCCAATAACACAATACATTGTTCAACACTTGATTAAACAATAATCAAGAAAATCCAACTATAAAGCATAAATCCTAACTAAAGAGTTCATAACAATGTAGCTAAACATGAACAAACTACTTCCCTTTGAAGCCCATTGAACTCAAGTCATTGCTACATCTTCAAGAGAAAATGGTGTTTAGCCAAGCATTGCTTCAGGAGAACTCACAACTCGAAACCCACCAAGAGCATCCATGGTAGCAACAACAGATGATGAAGGTGGCGATGAAAAATGGAAAGAAGTTATGTATGACAGTCAAGTTGAGAGAGAGAGAGATGAGAGTGTGCGTATGGTGTAGGACTTCTTCTCTCTATATATTCGGCTGCTGTTCACCTAATTTTGTAGGTTTTTAAATGAAGGATGATTGGGTCGGGTCGCACAGTGGGTGATTTTTCTAAAAATGCTTCGGGTTTTCAAAGGTTCGCTGCGGTGACAGATAACTTCGCCGCGACGTACTTTTCTTGAAAGGTTTTGCTTCATTATTGGATCCTTCACCTCGGCAAAAGAATTAATCTTCGCTACGATGAAGTTTTCTCGAAAGTTCAGTGACTGAGCCCAAGTTTATTATATAAACTGGCGACACTTCATAGTTTTTAATATACTTTTTGACTCTTAATTCTTGATTTTGTGTTTAAATTAGTCCTTGAGTGTGTACTTATATTTTATGCGATTTGATAGTAAAAATTGTTACAAATTGACATTAATTGCATGATAAATTTTTTTAAGAACAATTGATATTGCAAATTGCTATTTTTGATTGTAGGAGCCTCAAG
>JANZLX010000007.1:6296904-6331618 GCA_025531955.1 Erythroxylum orinocense | reverse complement strand
TGTGTCAACATGCAAGGCTGCCACATTTCACCACCTATACAAGCCATTTGTCAAAGACATATGTTGCCATGTGTCACACCATAATTGGTCCAAAATATCCCAATTTTTTTAAAATTTCTAAAATTTACCAAAAATTTCGAAATAATAATAACACTCTCCAAATAAATTTCAGTGCAAAATAATTGACCAAAAATTTCAAAATATCCAAAATATACCAAAATTTTTTAAAATTCACCAAAAATTTCGAAATAATAAAAGCACCCTCTAGATTAATTTTTAATGCAAATAATCCACAATTCGCATTTTTAATCACATTTATAAATCAATTATACCCGAAAATGCAAATGAATGCATGTATAATTTTTTTTGTATCAAAATAAATACTCACATATGTGTAAATTGACAATGATGCATGAGCATGAATTATGCTTCCTAATTTCTCATTAATTACTAATGAACACCATTTTAACCCTAACTTAGATAACAGGATGTTACAATAATCCTTTTTAAAAGATACATGTTTATGGAATCACATTTCAAAAATAGTTTCGAAATATCTCATAATCATGAAAAACAAGTTTCCAAGAACATGCCATTTGGGGCAAACTATTTTCAATTCATGAAATATGTGTTATGTGGGTTTATGGTAGTCCCTCAAGAATGCCACGGGCATGTTGACCAAGTTATAGGCTTCTCCCGTTTGCCCGCTAATGGCACAGAGCTCTTTCATAAACTCCCTCAAGTTTACGGCTACACAAGATCATTATGTGGAAATGTGTAGTGTGTCATGTTTATGGATCTACCCAAACCATTTTGATATGCTACATGTTCATGATAGGTTGATAAGAATGATGTATACACTTTTCACATAAACGTGAATTTTTTGTATGGAAAATAACTTTATAAATGGTTTTGCTTGTTACCAATTGTAAAATTGTTACCCACGAGCTTTAAATTCACCCCCATTTTCCTCGCCATAAGCAGATGATGAGCAAGAGATCGAGTAGGCAATAGCCAAGGCATCACTCCACTTTTGAAATGTTGGGTATTTGAAGCAAATCTTGTAAAAGCAAGGCTTTAATTGCATTTTAAGCAACTCATGATTCACGTATCTTTTGTATTTTGGGACTTTCAGATGTTAAGGTATTTGTGGCTTGAAATACCCACTAAAGCATTATAAAACTCTTATCTTTTAATACAAATGGAATAAGATTGGAATTTGTTCATGACTTCCTCTTAAGTTCATATATTGCATTTTTAAGTTTGCACAAGGAAAAAGTCCATATTAGAACGTTAGGGATAGACCGGGATTAATTTAGGCACATGTGCCTTCTAGAGAGTTGTAGACCTTTCTTTTAGCTTTCCAACGGTTTATAGTTAGTAAATTTTGGACATCGAAATTCAAAGTTATGGTCCTCAGAAGGGGAGATGTTTAGGAATATCAAGTGGTATCGTCTGATATTACGTCACTTCATCAGTGATGACGTCATATCATCTGTAGGAATGTATCATCTGTAAGAAAGCATCGTCTGTAAGGGACATATCGTTTGTGATGACGTCACTTAATCTGTGGTGACGTTATATCGTCTGTAGGAATGTATCGTCTGTATGGATGTATCGTTTGTAAGGACATATCATCTGTGAAGATGTCATTTCGACTGTGATGATGTGATATCTTCTGTAGGAATGTATTGCCTGTAAGGATGTATCATCTATAAAGGCGTATCGTCTGTGATGACATCACTTTGTTTGTGATGACATCATATTATCTATAAGAATGTATCGTTCGTAAGGATGTATTATCTGTGATGACGTCATATCGTCTGTAGGAATGCTTCTTGCATTCTTCTGCTTCTTTCATTCATCTGCTTCTCGATTCGTCTACTTCTTACATTCGTCTGCTTCTTACATTTTTCTGCTTCTCAATTCGTCTGCTTCTTGCATTCGACTGCTTCATGCATTCATCTGCTTCTCGATTCATCTGCTTTTTGAATTCGTCTGCTTCTTGCATTTGTCTGCTTCTTGCTATCGTCTACTCCATTTTTGACCCTTCAGACGATAGAATCTAACTCTAAAGTTTTCACAAAAGTTGTTGATCTCGAAGCCTTCTATCTAGACATCCTAATATGATCTTAATCTAATACCCCTAATGACGGTTATGCTGCCCCAAGATAGGTGCAATATGATTGAGGTCAAAACCCTGTTTGAGTCTTTCAACCATAACTGTGTGATGGAATCTCCGAAAGCGATGATTCTTATCTCTAAATAAATAGAGACATAGATCCTTAATGTTCAGAGCAATTTGAAATGAAATTTCATTTTGGGGCTTCCCAAAATCTGTTAGGAAATAGGACAAGTGTGTTGTTTTGGTGTTTGTCATAGTGGGGGCACGTCACCTTTATGGGATACGCATTAAGATGTCACTTAGGACGTCGAACCCGTGATTCACGAGGGCAGGATGCCCAACACTTATGGTATCAGAGCGACTAGGTTTAGGAGTATCCTAGGTATGGAATGGATGGTCTAAGACATGAAATGTGTATGCATTTTTTTACGAACAACTTGCATTGTTTTGAATTGTTTTACATGATTTAAAACTGTTTCACATGAGCTAAAGATTTTCAATGGTTTTAAATTAAAGGAGTGACTATGCCACCTTGAAAAAGAACTCAAGGAGCTCTGACTCGATCTGGATCTCATCAGGAAAGTATGGATGAATTGTATGTCACACAAGATGCAGGGACACGCTCTACTCCTGATTCTGAGGCACCTAGTGTGCAGCATGAAGTGCCAGCGCCTCCTCCTCCTATGCCTTAAGTAAACCCTCTAGATCTACAGTTCTTTCAAGCCTTTGCTTAGGCTTTTACTTATACCATTGGCCAAGGGTCACAAGTTCCAATGCCAGCTCTAGTGGAGAGGAGTGGGCAGTATGATAAGCTCCACAAATATGGGACTGTTGACTTCAAATGCATTTCCAACCCTAAAGAGGCAGAAGCATGGTTGAAGAGGACCGAGAGAGTCCTGATTCAGATGAAGCGCTCTAACAAAAAGAAGTTGGATTAAGCAGTTAGCTTGCTACAAGGGGATGCATTTCATTAATGGGAATCAGTGCTCCACAGTCAGGCTATGCCTTTGGTGCTGACATGGAGGAACTTTTTGGAAACTTTTAGGAGGAAGTACTTCTCGAGGGTCTATATCCAAGAGAAGGCCAGAGAATTTTTGAATCTCACACAGAAGGATATGAGTGTAAGTCAGTATGATTTAAAGTTCACTCAGCTTTTTCGATATGTGGCTAACATTGTGGTGAATGAGGAGGACAAATGTCACAAGTTTGAGGGCAGTCTTCATTTAGGGATCAAGGAGAAAGTCCTGACCCATAACTTCTGTGATTACCAGTAGTTGGTAGATGCTGCACTCTAGGTTGAGAAACTGAGGAACATAAATAATGAAGTGAGCAAGAAGAGGAAGAGTCAGGAACAGTCTGCTAAAAAGGGAATGAATGCTCCCATGCCAAAGAGGAGCTTTTGCTCCCAGAGCGAAGTGGGAAGTAGTGGCCCTGCCAAGAACAAGCAGGCGAAGGTAGTTTTAAGGCAAGCCTCAAGTGTGGGAGGCACGGGAAGTACGGGGAGGAGTAGATACACAAACCCCTAATGTGAGTATTGAAAACTTCACAAAGGAGAGCGTTTCAAGTTACTTAGAGCGTGCTTTCGATGCGGGGAGAAGGGACATATGATCAAGGACTGTCCCCAGGTACCAAGGCAAGAGGGGTCACAGTTGTATGCCCCAATGAGAACAAAAGCAGTGGGACCCTAGCCAGTCACAGAAGTAGGCAGTTCTGGAGCTGCAATGAAGGCTATTCATCTAGCAAGGCCAATGGGTCAAGCTCAGGCTCAGGCAAAGGTGTTTTCCATGACCAGAAAGGAAGCCGCAGTCACTCCTGAAGTTGTCACGGGTATGACTCAGTTATTCAATTCTGCAGTATGTGTGTTGATTGATTCTAGCTTCACACATTCATTTATTTCTGCAAGTATGATTTTGCATGATGTTGACTTGATGTCAATGAATAGACCTTTGATTGTTAGTACTCCCTTAGGGAGGAAGGTGATAATAAGTCAAGTGTATAAGGATTGTAAGCTTTTCATTGAGGGCGTTCAACTGGTAGGATTTGCTACCGTCGAAGTTAAAAGGTCTAGATGTGATATTAGGAATGGATGTTATGGAGAAATATCATGCGAAGTTGGATTGTGGCCTTAAGGAGGTGGAATTTGATCTGGGCAATGATGAAAAGGTGATTTTCAGGGGGGCAGGAAAACACCATCACCAAGAATTATTTCGTCTTTGCTAGCTAATAGAATGATGGGAAAGCAGTGTGAAGCCTTTTTGGCGCATATTGTGGACACTAAGGTGAATGAAGGAAGGTTGGAGGATTTTTCATTAGTAAGGGAGTTTCCAGATGTGTTCCCAGAGGACTTACCTAGTTTGCCACCGATGAGAAAAATCGAGTTTGCCATTGACTTGATTCCCGGAACCGCACCCATTTCTATAACACCGTATAGAATGGCTCCAGTAAAACTGAAGGAGCTTAAGGAATAGTTAGAGGAACTGTTAGAGAAAGGTTATATAAGGCCAAGTTTGTCACTATGGGGAGCATCGGTTCTGTTTGTTAGGAAGAAGGATGGGACATGTCGTATGTGCATAGATTACCGGAGACTCAACCAAGAAACTGTTTAAGAGCAAGTATCCTCTGCCTCAGATTGATGATCTTTTTGGTCAGTTGTAGAGAGCAAGGATCTTTTCAAAGATTGACTTAGGTCAGGCTATCATCAGCTCAGAACCAGAGAGTCTGATGTGAGCAAGATAGCCTTCAAAACACGTTACGGGCATTATGAGTTTCTAGTCCTGCCCTTTGGATTGACCAATGCTTTGGCTACATTCATGGATCTTATGAATAGAGTCTTCAAGGAGTATCTGGATCAGTGTTTCATAGTGTTTATCAATGACATTCTGGTCTATTTCAAGAGTGAAGAGGAGCATAAGGAACACCTCGGGATAGTGTTGCAGACATTGAGGGTGAGGGAACTTTATGCCAAATTCAATAAATGTGAATTCTAGCTTCAAGAAGTGATTTTCCTTGGATATGTGATTTCTAAAGATGGGGTACATGTAGATCTAAGAAAAATTGAAGCAGTGATGAATTGGCATGCACCGACGACAATGACAGAAGTGAGGAGTTTTCTGGGTCTTGCAGGCTATTATAGGAGGTTTGTTGAAGGATTATCAATGATAGCTACTCCAATGACCAAGTTATTGAGGAAGAATCAGAAGTTTATCTAGAGTGATGAATGTTAGAAGAGCTTTGAACAGCTTAAGCGTTGATTAACAAATGCTCCAGTTTTGATTTTGCCTACAGGAGATGAGGGTTATACAGTATACAGTGATGCTTCAAGAAAGGGTTTGGGTTGTGTGTTAATGCAGGGAGACAAGGTAATAGCTTATGCCTCGCAGTAGCTAAAGCCTTATGAACTGAATTACCCGATCCATGATCTGGAGTTAGCAGCAATGATTTTTGCCCTGAAGATTTCAAGACATTATTTTTATGGGGTTCAAACGAGGATTTTCACAGATCATAAAAGTCTTAAGTATTTATTGAGCCAAAAGGAACTTAATTTAAGATAGAGAAGATGTTTAGAGCTAATTAAGAATTATGATTTGTTAATTAAGTATCATCAAGGTAAGGCAAATGTAGTGGCGGATGCCTTGAGTAGGAAACCATCAATAGTCCATGTTTAAACAGTTTATCTGCTGTTATTGGAAGAAATGGCTAAGCTTAGGATAAGTTTGAAACAGGAAGAACCTGAATGTGTTATTGCAAATTTCAGAGTGAGATTGATACTAAGAGAGAAGGTTAGGGAGTTGTAAACACAGGAAACAGAATTAAGCAAGCTCCGAAAAGATATTAAGAATGGCAAGAATTCTGAAGTGGTAGTGAGGGATGATTGACTCATAATAGTAGGAAATAGACTTTGTATCCCGAATGTCAAGAAGGTGAAGGATGAAATACTGGATGAGGCACATAATGCGCCTTATGCCATACATCTAGGTAGTATCAGGATATACAGAGATTTGAAAGAGCATTTCTGGTGGAAGGCATGAAGAAGGATATAGCAGAGTATGCGAGTAAGTGTCTAGTGTGTCAGCAAGTCAAGGCTGATCACCAGGCACCTTTAGGCAAGTTAAGGCCATTGTCCATTCCTAAGTGGAAGTGTCAAAGAGTGACCATGAATTTTCTGATAGGTTTACCCAAGACTAGTAGGAAACATGATGCTATATGGGTCATTGTTGATCGTTTGATGAAGTCAACCCATTTTTTGGCAATTAAATAGACTAATTCTCTGCATGTGCTAGCAAAGAAATATATTAATGAGATAGTAAGATTACATGAAATTCCTGACTCTATAGTTTATGACAGAAATCCTCGGTTTACTTCGAGATTCTGGGGAAGCTTGCAAAAGGCTCCAGGAACCAAGTTGAATTTTAGTACGGCTTTTCATCCCCAGACAAATGGTCAATCTGAAAGGACCATTCGAACACTTGAAGGAATGCTTAGGGCCTATGTGATGGATTTCAAAGGAGCTTAGGATGAGCATTTGTCATTGGTCGAATTTGCTTACAATAATTCATACCATTCGAGCATTCAGTTGGCTCCCTATGAAGCATTGTATGAAAAGAAATGTAAAACTTTGATTTGCTGGGATGAAGAAGGAGAGAGGAAACTAATAAGACCAAAGTTGATTCAAAGCACAGGATAGAATGAAAAGTTATACTGATGCACACTAAAAGGAGACAGATTACGAAGTTGGTGAAAAAGTTTTCCTTAAGACATCTCCTTAGAAAGGATTCATGGGATTTGGCAAGAAGGGCAAGTTGAGTCCAAGATATATGAGTCCTTACAAAATTCTTGAGAGGATTGGACCGCTAGCCTATAGGTTGGCATTACCACCAGAGTTATCGCAGATTCATAATGTCTTTCATGTTTCCATGTTGAGGAGATATAGATCTGATCCCTCTCATATCATTCAAACCACTGGGGTTCAGTTGAACAATGATTTGACTTATAAGGAGACTTCAATGGAGATTTTAGACACTAAAGAGAAAGTCCTCAGGAACAAGATAGTTCAAATGGTAAAAGTTCTGTGGAGAAATCATTCTGAAAAGGCCACGTGAGAGCCCTTGGAAGCCATGAGGGAGAAGTATCCACAACTCTTCAATGGGTCAGGTAAGAATTTCGAGGACGAAATTTCTTTCAGAGGAGGAGAAATGTTAGCCCCCAAATTTTTTTAATTAGGCATGATTGAAATTAATGTTGAGGTTTTGAGGGATTAATATTTGGGTTTATTAGCATGATAGTGTGGTAAGATAACATGACATAAGTTAAGGGAATTGAAGTATTAAAGTAGTAAGAGTGTGTAAGGGAAAATTTGGCAAGTCATATAAGTTTAGAAACCTTAAGGAATTGAAGGAGGGGCAAATTGGGAAGAGGAAATTATTGCCTTGTATTTAAGAAGCCAAAAATGTGATTGAAGAAAAGAGAGAAGAGAGAAGCACGAGAAAAGATAAAAGAAGAGAAAAGAAAAGAGTTATGCTAGGTCTTGATTTTTCTTAGTCTTAAAGAGTGATTTTGAGGTTGTACAAGAAGGGGAAAAGGTAGAGGAAGATAAAAGCTTTCTTTGGAACCAAACATCTCTTCATTTGGTGAAGGTTTAAGGTAAGGACTTTCTAAATGCTTGGGATTTTGGAAGGGTTTTGGTTCATGAAGCTTAGGAAATGCATGGGTTTAAGTATTCTAAAACTAATTTTAGTGATTGTACTTTAGGGGATTTTCAATTGAAAACCCATTTGATGCTAGGATTTTTGTCAATGAAAAGGGAATCAAGAAAGACAAGAAGAGCAAGAAGAGAGGCACATTTGAGCAAGTTATAAGCAAGGAAATTCAAGGTGGGTTTCAATTTTATAATTAAGTAATGAGCCATTAAAGGTTCTTTCAAGAAATGACAAGAAATGATTTTTCAACTACCTTATTCATGTGCATTTATTGCTTTTTAAATGTTGTAAGATTGTCCTACATATTTGATATATGATTTATGTTGATGAATTGTGCAAGAATTTGAAAATGATCCTTTTTAAAAGATACATGTCTATACAATCATGTTTTCGGATATAGTTTCAAAATATCTTACGCTCATGAAAAACAAGTTTCCAAGAACGTGCCATTTGGGGCAAACTATTTTCAATTCATGAAATATGTGTTATGTGGGTTTGTGGTAGTCCCTCAAGAATGTCACGTGCATATTGACCAAGTTATAGGCTTCTCTCGCCTGCCCACTAGTGGCACGAAGCTCCTTTATGGACTCCCTCAAGTTTACGGCTATACAGGACCGCTATATGGAAATGTGTAGTGCGTCATGTTTATGGATCTACCCAACCATTTGGACATGCTACATGTTCATGATAAGTTGATAAGAATGATATATACACTTTTTCACATAAACGTGAATTTTCTGCACGAAAAATAACTTTATAAATGGTTTTGCTTGTTACCAATTGTAAAATTATTACCCACAAGCTTTAAGCTCACCTCCATTTTCCTCCCTATAAGTAGGTGATGAGCAAGAGATCGAGTAGGCAATAGCCAAGGCATCACTCCATTTTTTAAATGTTTTGTATTTGAAGCAAATCTTGTAAAGCAAGGCTTTAGTTGCATTTTGAGCAACTCATGATTCATAAATCTTTTGTATTTTGGGACTTTCAGATGTTAATGTATTTGCATCTTGAAATGCCCACTAAAGCGTTGTAAAACTCTTATCTTTTGATACAAATGGAATAAGATTGCATTTTGTTCATGACTTCCTCTCAAGTTCATATATTGCATTTTTAAGTAAGCACAGGGAAAAAGTCCATGTTCGGACGTCAGGGATAGACCTGGATTAATTTAGGCAAATGTGCCTTCTAGAGAGATGTAGAGCTTTCTTTTTTCTTTCCAACGGTTTATAGTTGGTAAATTGTTGACATCGGAGTTCAAAGTTATGGTCCTCAGAAGGGGAGATGTTTAGGAATATCAAGTGGTATTATCTGATATGACATTACTTCATCTGTGATGACGTCATATCGTCTGTAGGAATGTATTGTCTATAAGGATGTATCGTTTGTAAGAATGCATCGTCTGTGATGACATCATATCGTTTATAGGAATGTATTCGTCTGTAAGGATGTATTATCTGTAAGGACGTATCGTCTGTGATGAATCGCTTTGTCTGTGATGACATCATATCTTCTGTAGGAATGTAATATCTGTAAGGATATATTGTCTGTAAGGGTGTATTGTCTGTGATGATGTCATTTCGTCTGTGATGGCGTTATATCGTCTGTAGGAATGTATCGTCCGTGATGACGTCATATCATCTGTAGGAATGTATTGCCTGTAAGGATGTATCGTCTGTAAGGACGTATCGTCTATGATGACGTTACTTCGTCAGTAATAATGTCATATCGACTGTAGGAATGCTTCTTACATTCATCTGCTTTTTGCATTCTTCTGCTTCTCGATTCGTCTGCTTCTTGCATTCATCTACTTCTTGATTCGTTTGCTTCTTACATTCGTCTACTCCTCTATTCATCTACTTCTTGCATTCGTATACTTCTTGCATTCGACTGCATCTTGCATTCATATGCTCCATTTTTTACCCTTCAGACGATAGAATTCAAGGTTTTCACGAAAGTTGTAGATCTCAAAGCCTTCTATCAAGACATCCCAAGATGATCTTAATCTGATAACCCTAATGATGGTTATGCTAATTGCCCCAAGACAAGTGCAATATGATTGATGTCAATACCCTGTTCGAGTCTTTCAGCCATAACTATGATATGGAATCTCCGAATGCAATGATTCTTATCTCTAAATAAAATAGAGACAAAGAGCTTCAATGTTTAAAACAAGTCAAAATGAAATTCCATTTTTGGGCTTCCAAAAATCTATTAGGAAATAGGAGAAGTCTATTGTTTTGGTGTTTGTCCTGGTGGGGGGCACGCCAGCTTTGTTGGATACGCGTTCAGATGTCACTTAGGACGTCAGGCCTGTGACTGATAGAGGGTGGGGTGCCCAACATTCTGATAGGAGATTCAGTAAATTCCATAATAGATCATTCCAATCATAGACTAAATCGAGACAATCAAGGTTTAAACCGAGAGGCAATTTTGTTTATGTTGGTAATGGTAGAGGTCAAGTATTTAGAGGGTCTAATGGTGGCTATTAATTCCAAATCACTAAGTATAATCCACTAGACCAAATTCTAGACATATGCAATTCACATTCAAATCATAGCTCAATTTTAACACCTATCACACATGTACTTTCATGAACATGTAATATTTCAACTAGGTTATAATTTGGGGCCTTACATGCAAACTGATTTCCTAACTCGATTTCTCAATGTAAGAAAGGCATATAAAGTCCACACATTATAAGCATTAAAGTAAACCATACATTAAACCAAAGTGAGTTCTTATATAGTTATGGTAAGAAAAAGCCTAAAATCTACTTAGAAATCCATTACAATCATCAAAAACATCCTCACAATAAGTCTAGACATCTTCTCCATACAATAACTAATAAAAAAAATGAGATAAGAGAGAATAGAAGGCTTATGAATTGAAGAACAAAGCTGGAACTTGGTGTGACATCTTTGAGATATTTTAAAATCACTTGGTTCTCCTTAAAAATTCACCCCAAAAAAGTGCCTATCTTCCTCGTTTTTGTGTGTTGCACAACCCTATGCCTTTATAGGTTTTAAAATGGGGTCTTTATACCCCTTTATGTGCTTAAACCAGCTTAGGATAGATGTGATGCAAGCTCGAAAGCTGGAAAATTCTAGCTTCTACCTAGAAAATTCCAACTTTCTCCTTTGATACCTACAAGAAGTCCACTTGCAAGTAAATTAATAATCAACACAAATAGGGTCCAAATCTTGCCCAAACATGGACATACAACCATGGAAAATTTATGTACATCAAAACACAAGAAAAGCATGCAAAACCTAAGCTTACAAACCTTCATTTATAATCTAACATGCAATTTATCATATACAATCACATACACATGCAAGTTATATGAAAATAACATAAAACTTAGGCTAAACATCCTAGTGTGAAAACATACACGTTATAAACATAAACTGAATTAGAAAATCATATAACAAATATCACTTGTCATATTCTAATAATTTGGATGCTTATATTAAGTAGGTCAAAATTATCTCGAATGTTTTCAAACTAGAAAAATTATACGCTAATCAAAAGAAGTGTTCCTTCTATATAAATGAAATAGAATTTTCTAATATTTTTTACGAATGCGAGAGGGATAAAGGTGGATGAGTAAAAGGTTAAGACTATTCAAAAGTGGTTTATATATAAATCTATAGCTTATTTGAGAAGTTTTCATAATTTAGCTAGCTTTTATAGGAGGTCGATGATCTAAGCACATTAGTTATGCCACTTACTAAATTTATTAAAAAGTTTATTAGTTTACATAGGGTGATGAACAATAATATGCTTTTAATTTTTTCTTTTAGAAAGTAATTCATTGATAGAAAGAAATATACATAACCTATTCTAGGTACAACAATACAAAAGTTACAAGAAAGTTAAGATTCCTAGGTACATATTAGATCAGTGGCTTTACGCAAGTAACCATCTAAACTCTATGCCCTGAGAGTTCAGAATCTAGCCCTCTAGCTAGTAAGTTTAGTTTGCCTTAGAGAATGATAGTTTGGTATACCTGCTCCTTACTTCTTGCCTCTTTCCTGAATAATCTATTATACCTCTCTTTCTATAAATTATAGACCATTATTGCCAAAATGATTTTTAATGCCTTGTAGTTTGCTTTACTTGCAATATTGACTAATGATGCCTAGTCTATCAACTCATTCCATATGTAGACTACCTTCCTTAAGCTGAGGATATCCTGTAGTCTTTTCCATATACTATTAGAGTATCTACAATTGACGATAATGTGTTTCACAGTTTCAAGGTTGCTTATGGCATAGTTCAAAATGTTTTTAAGGAATGATGAACTTGATATTATCCTTTTTTGATAGTCTTCTAGCTATCCTTAGACATATGATGAATGCATGTGAAAGAGTGACGTCATTATCCAACACAAGATTCTTCCACTTAACATTACTAATTACTATTTGTTGTTGAAGAGTTTTGTAAGCTTTAAAGCTAAATTCCTTTTCATCATTGACACTCTAATGTATTTGTTCCTAGTTCGATACTTAATAAGGGGTAGGTTATCCATGATTATTTCCACTCCTCTGCTATAATGGTAGGGGCATCTACATTGGTTATTACTTATGAGCATATTCATTTTTGCACCAAGAGTCATGAATAGTTGTAAATGATAAATTTCCTTAATTACGAACAAAGGACCTCTATTATGCCAATTGTCAAGCCAAAACAGTATTGATTCACCATTCCCAATTCTATAAATTTTGTGCATCCATTGCCCAATTCATAGTACTTGCCTTAATGTACATGACATGTTCTGGTTTGGTTTTGCACTCCATAATCTTTTCCCCTTTATATACACATTGTGGATCCATTTGAACCAAAGCTCCTCTTTTTGCTTACATAACTACCATAGGTTTTTTTTCCAAGTAGACCTTATTAAAGATTTTTTCTAAATAAATGCCTAGACCACCCTGATTCTTTGGTTGACAGACCTTGCTTCAGCTCACCATGGCTTTGTAATGGTTATTGTTTGAATGTTCTCATATGAACTCCCTTAATTTTTTAGCTATCTCCTTCAGTATGCTCTTTAAGAATGCTAGGTGATTGATCCACTAAGTTGCCAAATTGATTGATTGCACCAGTTGGAGTCTTCCTCCATATCTCTTTTAGTATTCTCATTTTAGTTCTTTTTATTAGCTTTACCCAACTTCTCTAAAACTTTTGAGATTATGTGATACATTAGGTATTGGTGCTTCTTTTATGCATGAAAATCAACCAAATGCCTACTTTAGCTAGAAATTCAATAGAGCTTCTATTAACTATCTAACTTACAATAATGACTTATATGCATTAGTGAGCTTTTGAATACTTGAAAACATTATTTATGATCCAAATAGTTTGTTATTAACACTAGTAGTGAGTCCTTAAAGCATTTGAAAGGGAAAGGGAAGTTAATTGATGACAAGCCAAGTTGATGAAGTTTATTGAGATGGTTCCTTATATGATCAAGTAAAAGTAAGGTAATACATCCAAAAATATGCCATGATTTCTATATTATATGTAAAATTGGTAAGCTTTGAACATGTTAAGGAATTATATAAGAAAGATAATAATTTTGCATCTATCTTTATGGCTTATATGAATTGATAAGTCCACAAGAAAGGATTGATAGGTCATTTTGGAATTAAAAAGACTAGATATGTTGCTTGGTCATCTGTTTAAGCCTTATATGTGTCGTGATGTATAGATAATTTGTGCTAATTACAATACATATAAATAAGCTAAGTCTGAGATTATGCCATATGATGTATAAACTCCTTTGTCAATTCCTAATGAACTTTAGTTTGATATTTCTATGAATTTCTTTTGGATTTACCTAGATCAAAAGAAGGTAAAGACTTTATTTATATTGTTGTTGATTGATTTCTTAAGAGAACACATCTTATTACATCTAGTAAAATTCACAAGGCAACTAACATAGCTAATTTGTTTTTTAAGAGATATTATGACTTTATAGTATTCCTAAGGTGATTATGTCTGATAGAGGTATTAAGTTCCTTAGCTACTTTTATAAGGTTTTATAGAAAAAATTAGGAATTAAAATATTGTAAACTACTTATCGTCCTCAAAAAATGATTAAGTAGATAGGACTTTAACTACTTTATTATGTGTTACAATTTTAAAAGAATTTAAAAGATTTGGAAGATTGTTTAATTTTGCATTGAATTTGCATATAATGGAGTTATTCATAGAACTACTTATTATTCACCTTTTGGGATATTTATGGCTTTATGCCACTAACTCCATTGAATTTGGTTCCTTTACCTATTGATAAGAGGAGTTGCTTAGATGGTATAAAAAAAGTTGAAATGGTGAAGTAGCTATATGAAAATGTTTTGCAACATATAGAAAGGGAAATGAAGATTATGCATCCAAAGCTAACAAATGAAGAAATAAAGTTACCTTTGAACTAAGTGACTAGCTATGGTGCATATGAGAAAGGAGAAGTTCACAAATCAAATAAGACCAACATTGCAACCAAGAGAAGATGATCCATTTGAAGTTGTTGAACAAATCAACGATAATGCTTATAAGTTAGATTTTATAAGTGGGTATAATGTGAGTGCTAATTCTGGTGTTTCTAATTTAATTCCTTTAATATAAATGATAATTCGAGGAAAAATCTTTTCAAAAGAGGGATTATAAGAATCAATTTTTCTTTCGATCCTTTTGGTTTTCCAAATAGATCAATTATGCATACAAGGAACAAAAGGCTTCAGGATGCATTTAATAGTGTTGTGAGAGAAGTGGCTATATGTGTTAAATTAAGCCAAATCACAGAAGGTTAGATAATTAAAAATATGTTACCTCATTCAACAAAGTATTAATCAGGTTTCCTGAAGTGCAATCAATATATTAAAAATTGGACTTCTACCAGTTAAGTTGTTCATAGATTCAGACAAATAAAAACGTACTTATTAATAAGGTAGAATGACCACGACAAAAACACTTTAGAACACAAACATCTGTCACAATCAATCTATAAAAGTTTCGAGTAGTTTGCCCACCCCTTGGCTTATTGCAAGTCCTCAAAATCTGTAACTCGAGACATTTTACCAACTCGCCAATTATATTAACTTGTTCCGAAATAAACATATAATATTACTAAAAAGGGACTCGAGGAAACAAATTCTTTATCAAGATGACAAGGGCACATGCGATCTAGGTCAAAGAAAACAATAAAGAGACACTAGTTCTGGCAGCTCTCAACTTACAACAAAAGAAATATCCTTGGCCAACAGTAGGGGCTTGGATTATGCAAAATTCCCAACAAAGTAAATCTACTTCACCCTCGCAAGGACCAATAGATGAGACAAAGTTGCACGTTATTAGATGTTACAGTCACTCTGCTGCTTTGTTCGAGAAATTTGGGAAGAACAATTACTAAAAGTTGAACATTACCCAAATGCAAGAGATGGAGCATGTGAGGTAAAATTTCGGGACGCCCTACATACGTGATAAAGTCTTTCTGTACTAGAATGACGTACAAAATTGCGAAGACCACTCAAATAGGGGAATTCTATTTCAGTACCAAATAACAAACGTATAAATATATCGCGGATACTTGATAGTAAAGACTAGATTACAACTGCGATACAATTGTCTATCTATGAACTATTTTTCACATTGTTTTTCCTTGCCATAGAAAGCACATTAGAACTCCAAACTAACTTTATCTTGTAACAATTGTTATTCTAATTGGATAGCGCCTCCAGCCCATATGATATATGTCACATGGAAACTAACATTAAAGACTTTGCATTTGGTAAACACTAATTTTTTCACATAGTTCATCAAATGCTATAATAACGTGCTGAACCCAGCCTTTCTCAATGACTCATAAATACAACAAAGTAATAGGAAAGGAACAATCATACCGGCTCTTTCTGTGTCACTCACTTCTATCCACAAAATTATGGCCAAAAGCATGAGCTTGACAAGTAAAACTTGCCTTCATTGTAACAGATAGAGACAGGATTGGGACTAAAATAATAAAATCTCAATCATCTGGCCAAGTGAAAATTATTCAACTTCATAGAAATTCTCCATAACTACCAACAATCAACGCAGCTAGGCTACATTTAATTGAGAAATTTCTCAAAACTGCCTCCTCAATTGAGCCTTTCACTAATCTTTCCTAACAATGGATTTATCATGTTTCAAAGGTCAATTTTTCCCTCACCTTTTGACCCTCTATTCACCCTTATGGGCGAATGCATACAAACATACATACATGGAACAAATACAGGCAAATCAACTAATGACAAGCAAACATTCCAACAGGAGTCAATAACCCAATTAGACAAACCTGATTGCCAAATGCTTAAAATATCAACGGGGAAAAAAGGGAAACAAAACAAAACGGGAAGCTTCGGAACTTGGGGAAAGAATAGTCATATCATCCTAAAAGTAAACGATAAAAGAAATATGAGAGTATAGTAGAAACAGCATTAAGCAAGCCAAGAACGAAACAACAAATCAAACAATATGGTCAATTTGTAACAGCTACGCGCAGTTATATGAAAGTTACGGGGAGAAAGTTTTCATATGAAAGAAAAAATATAGATCGTCGACGATACAGAGCTGGAATTGAGCATAATACATTCATAAAAAAATAAAAGTACGAATTGTCTTTTCTTTTCCCTAAAAAATTAGATTTCTAAATAACAAGAAACGAAAAAAGATAGAATAAAGAGATCAAACGGGGAGGGCAGAGACGTCGTCGGAGTGGTAAGGGTTGGTTGAGAGGGTGAGAGGGCGATCGTTGGCCACGTCATCAGATGAGTCATCATCGTTGGTGGTAGCGACGTTGACGCAAGAGAAGCGCTCCAGAGAAGAGAAGAAGGCGGAGATTACGCTAGCACTGACCCAATTGGCCACGTTATTGAGGTTCTCCAAAGACACAATGCTTGCGTTGTTGTTGTTGCTTGTGTTAGGCACGATACTAGTGTTGTTTGTGTTGTTTTCCATTGTCAAATTTTGAGGTGTAGAGAGGGAGATAGTATTGGTGAAACCCTAATTGGGAAAGGACGGGTAAAACTGAAAGCAGCAATTGGTGACTTAGGGGAGAGGAGCAAGATGAAAATGTTGGGTGGGTCAGGACTCGGGATCTTTTTGCTCTAACTTGGCTCTTTTCTGTTTTCTTTTTTAACTCGTTAAATTGCCAAAAACGAATTTAGACCGTCGGATCAAACTAGTTAAAAGGAGGTCAACAGCCAACACAAATGTTTCAAATGTATAGTTAATATTTAGTACCCATGAATACAATACTTCGTTTACAAATTTGAGGATGTTCTAACATTTTTTTAAATAAATAATACTCCCTCCGATTCATAATAAATGTCGTTTTAGAGGAATTTTAATTATTCAAAATAAGTGTCGTTTGTAACTTTTTATGCATATTTATAATTTTACTTCCAAAATTACCTTTTAATTTCTCTCACATCTTAATTATATAGATTACACAGATTATATTTTCAAGGCATTTTAACATGTAATTAATAAGGGTATATCAGACATTTCATTAACTTTCTTAATAAATATGCATTCCTCTAAAACGACATTTATTATAAATCGGAGGGAGTAATCATTAATGCATTTAGGTTCCATTTAAGATGACATGGCGACCAAAAAGGTCCGGTGCTTATGAGAAGAATTAGCAAACATTATGTCCATGTGTTGGTTGTTAGCTGATCAGCTATTTTTTAGCTGATTGACCAAAATTAACTTATTGACTTATTAAAAAGTTATTAGTTTTGTTTAGTTGTTGGCTGGTTAGATTGACTGATTCAACCCAACCAACTAATTTTATAACAGCTGCTTGGAAGCAACGCTTATACAACAACTGATTCATGTTTCATGTAATGCCCTTCTTGTAACCGTACTCACGTGTTTGACCCTTCTAGTAAGGTTCTGTAAATTGCATATTCCTTTTCCAAGGAAGGGCTTGGTTGTTAAGAGCCTTATGCCACTTGCTTATGATGTCAATGCAAGGATTATGCTAATTAACAATCTCAAGAAGTTGTTGAAGGTAGTGTCAGTACATGCTTGTGGGTAATTTTCGTACTCTTATTTACAGTGAAAAGAGGAGGCTTTCATTCCCTCTAACACAAGGTGGTTTAAGTGTAACGTGGTTTTAAACTGGTGATTTTTTTAAATTATTTTATTATTATTATTATTATTGTTGTTGTTGATGTTGATGTTGTTATTATTATTATTGTTGTTGTTGTTATTATTGTTGTCGTTGTTCTTATTATTATTATTATTATATGTTCTATGTTTTCTATTAGAGTTATAAACTTAATTTTTGTATAATTAAAAATCTAAAATCTAAATTTCTATAAAAATATTCAACGAAATACTAAGATATATAAGATTCATACTCTTATAAATTTTTTAAAAGTTATGTCCTCATAATTCATTTTATACATAAGCAGCAATAACTAATTTTACCAAACATCAAATGACAAATAGCTAATACAATCCGCTGATCAAATCATCAGCTAACAGCTAATGCAATCAGCTGATTGTCAAACAGAGCCTATGTAATGAGCTAGAAGTTAAGGAGAACCTACAGACCTTTCACTTCTTGGCAACTCGAAAAAGGGGTCAATCATGTTATTTAAAACTAATTGTTTTTACGTAGGTAAAGGTTAGATCCCCTTTTTTTTTAACCTGTCATACCCTCTGAGTCAATTGTCCGAAACAATCCACTATTTGTCTAATTCAATAGATGATGACTCTTGATTCACATATACGTTATAGACTACATAACCACCCAAGTGTGATGGTCGTTTAATCGATCTTCATAGTCTAACCTTGATCATTTTCTTCACTCGAATATCCCCCTTTCTTTAGGCATAGTCTCTTTGAGTACATTCATTGTCCTGCCTTTGACATTTCGATGCTTAACAGTGTTGTCAATCTCATCAAATATTTCTCTATGAAATTTTTTTGCATCAATTGGTAATCCATCCTGCTCAGTGATATGTGCAAAAGGAAAAAGTATATCAAGAGTAATGTTGAGCACGTTTTATATATAATGAAACTTTTAATATCGCAAGTATATGGATTGTGTCTTATAGTATTAAAA
This sequence comes from Erythroxylum orinocense, assembly GCA_025531955.1. Classification (NCBI taxonomy): domain Eukaryota; kingdom Viridiplantae; phylum Streptophyta; class Magnoliopsida; order Malpighiales; family Erythroxylaceae; genus Erythroxylum; species Erythroxylum orinocense. The sequence continues at coordinate 6,312,681 of JANZLX010000007.1, read as the reverse complement.
GGTATTGTTCCCATGAGGACTACTAAACACTTAAACAACTTAAAAAGAAATTTGTCTAAGGTACAAAAGATTGACTTGAATTAAAATAAATAATTGAAATTAAAACAACTAATAAAACAAAAAAAGAAAATAATTGATAAGTGAGCTGCCAATGAATTTGAGGATGATCAAAGTTGAAGATTTATGAAATATTCTATTCTTATTTTGTTTCCCTTTATCCTTTTTATTCAATTTATGTTTGATCCAAGATATCACAAACTTTTGATTACTCTCTCTCAAGATTTAATCAAATAACCCTAATTGAATTCGATAATCATAAAATTGTAATCTCTTGATTCACAAAACTACTCCTGATTTATTCAATTAGATTTGAAGTAATCCTATAGATAATTAATTTCACAATGATCTCTCTTCAATTGTTTGTTAATCTGATAACTGCAGGTCTATTAAGCTACCAACTCTCGTTCTACACCTTAAACTAATGAATTGATTCACTCTCTCAATTTATTACCAAGTGTATGCATGATAATTATCATAAACAATGATAGCTGTATTGAAATCAACAAGAATAAAATTCAGAAAAATAATTCAAGAACAATCCTTAATAGGGATCTAAAAACCCATAATCATATTAAATATCTTAGAAATACAAATAAACATCCAAGAAAATGAAAGAAATATAGGGAAAAGAGGGTAAACTAGTTGGAGTGTTGATCTGGAAATCTAGAATTTCTCTAAAGCTCTTCTTGATGTCTTCTCTTAATCTTTTATGACGTAGTAGTTGCTACATCTTTTTGGTGTTTTTCATGTTCTTATATAGTGTTTTAAGGTTAGGGTTGTGTCTAGGGTTTTCTCACTTTGGTTGGTTCCAAAAATATCCCCAACACCTCAAACTTCCAAAAAAGTGGCGCCTAGAAAAATCTTTTTGCTCGATCATACCTCACATTATTGATTCTTCTCTGTCACGATCATGCCTTTCTTCCTACATCTAACATCTTCTTCATTCTTCAATTTCGTATTTTCCAACACTAATAAACACATCAAACATGTCTTGAAACATAAAATTAAAATCCAATTCTTGCTATAAACTAAACAAACACTTATAATACATACAAACACTAATAATTACAAAATTCCAAGCATATACACATGATAATTATTTAAGAAACATGTAAAAACACACTTAGAAACCTAGAAAAACATTATATAATTTAAACCTATCAGCATGCTATTGTGTCTAGTTTCTATTGCTTTTAATTGTCTTCATATCTTGATTTTGGTTACAAATCCTTATGTTTTGATCCAAATGTGAGATAAATGAGTGGAAATGGTGTGAATATTGTATGAATGTTAATTGGATTATTTTGTAAATTTTGCATGAAGTTTGAAGGGAAAGTTCACGTAACTTTGGATGAAAAGGGGGAAAAAACAAGAAAGGTGGGGACATAATTTGTCAACACCGTGACAAGTGACCTCACGACCCATTTTTCCTTTAATTCATCAACTTATTACGTGTCATGCACAGGAGGGACAATTAAAAAATGAAGACCTAAAACAAACTACAAATAGAAAAAGTAAGGAGGGTGGCAGCATACCGGACACATTCACACATTCCAACATAACATCTTTCACACCACAGACTCATTCAGAGACAGAACAGATAGAGAGAAAAAAGGTGGAAAAGGGAAGCAAAGAAGAGCTTTGGCTGAGAAGATAAAAGAAAGAAATAGCAGAAAAAGGAAGCAGAGGTCGAAGCAGCGTGAGCAGTCAATCATCTGGGTGAGAACAAAGCAGAAGTAGAAGGTGAGAGCCAATGCAGGAAGCTTGAGAGTGGCTGGAGATCACCGCAACTCCCTCATTTGAACACTCGTTTGCTTATTTTGTTTATTATTTCTCTATTGCTTTATTGAACTTACTCATATGTTAGTTGATGGACTCATACTCTATTAGCTTTTGATAGTTTATTTCGATTATTCACTGTTAGAGTAGTAATCTTATATAAATACAGTACTTTGTTTTCAAATTTGAGGATGTTTTAACATTTTTTAAATAAATAATAATCATTAATGCATCTTATTTGCATTTTTAATTTTGAAATATAAATCAATCAATTATAAATTAATATTTTATTTAAATTTAAATTGGCATCTTATATCAAGTAACTTCGTAAATTAATTTTTGTAGTTGCAGAATCCAGGTGAGAGTTTTACATAGACTTCTATCTCCAAATCCCCATGAAGGAAATTGCTTTTTTCTAGAAATTAAAAAATTCTCATTAATGAGTGGTATGTTACAAGAGATAGATAACTTGAGAACCACTTGGTCCTATAACCCAACATAACCAAACGACGACGTGCCCATTACACGAGAACAAAAAAACCAAAATGGTAAAGCAGTTAGCATCTTTACACAATTTCACCCGACATTGCTCAATTAAGGTTGGCGAAGGAAGGCGACGAGGGTGAGGAACGATCGGTTGTCGATGTGCAGCAGTAATCAATGACAGGTAATGGGCTTAGAACATCGATTAAGTTCAAAATCATTCCATAGCATGACTCAAGATCTTCATCTATCAGCAGAGAGACGGAACTCATGAGGCATTTGCAATCAGTGAACCCCGGTTGGAAAGTTGATCAAGGTAGATCTTTGGATTTAACCCTACATTACTTCTTCTGTTAACTCTTCTCAAAGATATGATAAGCTGATCTACTCAGATCCTGCGTTAGGGGGAAGGAGGACAGCTGGGTTATCTGCATTGAAGAATGTAGCATATCTCTACAGAAGGTAGAGGATCTAAGTAATTCTTGCATAGATCCTTATTACTAAGCTCTGGTTTATGTGAATGGAGGGGTGTGAGCTTTTACAATGGGTAGGTATTCAAATAGGCTATAATCTCCATATAGTAGAGAGTATACCACTGCAGTATCGGTTCAATTGATGGATGATCAATTGTTCCCTGATGCTTGTAGTAGTGAGTTCAATGATAGAACTCAAATAGTTAGTCTGGTCCCGAAATCTTCTACTGTTGCTTTCATTCCAAATAACCTGAACACAAGTAGCAGCAGACAGTAACAAGATCACTTTCTCATGTTTAGTCATCTGCAAGTGAGGGATATCCAATAGTATATCTATAATATTACCATTGGAGTAATCAGGAAAGCTAATATTGGAGATCTTTGCCCAAATATCCTTTGAGAACATATAAACAAAGAATAAATGATCTCTAGATTCATCCTCCTGCTTGTAAAAAATACAGGTCTTAGGGATGGTTAGGAAAGTCAACCTGTCCAAAGTGTTGAGTTTGTTGAGCATAATAAGCCAAAGCAGAAAGCTCACATTAGGCCTAAGAAACTTGTTCCATATCAGTTTATCCCATCCGACCAAATCGGTAAACCTCTCCCTCAATCTTCTAACATCTGTTGTAGTGATTTCAAAGATAGGAAGGGAAGTGTTGTTAATATTTATTTGGTGGAGTCCTCCTCCCTTCGATGTTGCCAAGACCAATAATACTTGTAAGGTAACTAGTTTTGCCACCGGTGCAAAGTTCCCATCAAAATGAGGGTCTCAATTAAGGGTACTTTGCACCGGTGATAGGTTAAGAGGACTTGGAAAATTCTAAGTAACTTGCTTAAAATGATAGCCACGCACCCTTTGTTTTTCATATGATTTTTTATGCTTATGAACCTTAGGTTCCCAATTATTTTGGGCACTTGAATTAACTCTTAATCTGAGCACATCATGAATGGTTTCATGCCACTTGCATTAACTCTTAATCCAAGCAAATCATAAATGGTGGTTTCATGATGCCAATTTATCGGAACATAAGTGAATTAACACACGAACTCTTCGATAGTTAATTATTTGACTTATGAACGTTTCCATAGATAATTACCATACAATTCATCCCTTTACCATCCTATACCTAACTTGGTTCAAAGTATGGGCTATAATGTCAACTCCCACTAGACTGACTACATCACATCTAGTCCAAGTGATGTTAGTTCTTGTCCTAAGGATCTCATTACTCTATATGTCATTGAAGACTCTCTTTATGACACATAACTTCTCTGGCCAGAGAATCCCGAGTAATACAAGAGGTCGTGGGCATCATCTCCTTCTATCAAGAGTGGTGAATCCTTTATTGGCTACCCAATTGCCTTCGAATACCAATAATTATACCCAATCACCACCCTATAAATACCTCATCTTTAGGCAACAAGGAATGGTGTCAAAGCATAAGATTAGTATCCAAGATATCCTTGAGTACCTCAATTCTAAGGATATTTGCACTATTGCTATGATGGGATTAATCACTAACATTTGATAGATCATCCATATGATAATCTCATAGGGGGTTATCCGATGTACTACTACTCTTAGTAAACATCCACATGTTAACTCTAAACATCTCATACTTACAGTTTATGAGATCTACTGCTTAATCAAATTAAAGAGTATAACATATGCTAGTCTATCCGGATTAACAATGTTCTGACTCATTAATCCTATGGCTAGGGATAATTTAGATGCTAACATAATTGCAGATGATAGGAATCTCATTATCATAATCTCATTATGATTTCCTTCATAATATGTTTTGTATCATGGACTTCATTAATTTGATTTAAGATCGACATCATTTCATAAATAAATGAACATTAAATTAATGAAAATTGCCTTTTTCTTTATTAATCAAAATAAAGTTTGTACAAAAGTGCTAAAAGTGATTGCCTTTATAACACTACTTTAACAATCGATTTCCTTTAGAGCACTGCTCTAACAATCGACCACTTACAATAAAGCCAATCGCCTTTGTATCTAATACCATAGGTGAGTACACTTGAATCAAATCTCATTTGAGGAAGTGGCTTAGTCAAAGGATTAGCGATGTTTTGATCTATAAGCACTCTCTCTATCTTCACATCACCTCTATCAATGATCTCCCTGATCAGGTGATATATTATGAGTACCTGCTTGGACCTTTGATGAGACCTTGGTTCCTTAGCTTGAGCAATAGCCCCATTATTGTCACAATACAATAGTATCGGATTTATAATGCTCAGAACCACTTCAAGTTCCATAACGAATTTCTTGATCTAAACAGCTTCTTTTGTCGCTTCCGCAGCTGCAATGTACTTTGACTCAGTCATTGAATCTGCAGTCATCTCTTATTTGAAACTCTTCCAACTGACTACTCCACCATTTAGTGTGAAAATGTAACCTGACTGGGATTTGGAGTCATCCTGGTCAAATTGAAAACTGGCATCTGTATGCCCGCTCATTACGAGATCTCCATCTCCACATACCAAGAATACATCCTTAGTCCTTCTCAAGTACTTCATGATTTTCTTGATAGCAACCCAATGTCACTCACCAAGATTCGATTGATATCTGCTCGTAACACTTAAAGCATACGATATATTGGATCTTGTATATAAGATAGCATACATGATTGATCCTATTGCAAAAGCATACGGGATCAAACTCATGTGAGTCCTTTCATCTTGCATTTTGGGACATATAGATTTCGAGAGATTTATCTAATGAGTTATAGGAAGAAACCCTCTCTTGGACTACTCTATGCTAAACCTATTTAGCACTTTATCTATGTATGTAGACTGTGAAAGACCTAACAACCTCCTTGATCTAGATCTTTATTCCCAATATGTAAGTTGATTCTCCAAGGTCTTTCATAGAGAAATTCCAGGATAACCAAATTTTGACATATTGCAAACTTGAGATATCATTTCCTATTAGTAATATGTCATCCACATATAACACAAGAAATATGATAGCACTCCCACAAACCTTCTTGTACACACAAGGTTCATCCAAATTTTATGAGAAACCAAACTCTTTAATTGTCGCATCAAATCAGATGTTCCAAATCCTAGATGCTTGCTTCAATCCAAAAATGGATTTCTGAAGCCTGTGTACCTTTTCGCCATCTTTGGATATGAAGCCCTTAGATTGTATCGTATGCATATCCTTAGCTAGGTTTCCATTCAAGAAAGACGTCTTCATGTCCATTTTCCAAATCTCATAATCATAATAAGTAGAAATAACTAAGAGTATTCTAATGGATTTAAGCATGGCTACAGGGCTAAATGTCTCGTCATCATCAACTCCTTGTCTTTGACGACAACCTTTAGCGACTAGCCTCACTTTATAGGTAATCACATTACCATCCATGTCGATTTTCTTCTTGAAAATCCACTTACACCCTATGGGTTTTCTTCTAGTGGGTCAACCAAAGTCCATACTTGGTTTTCAAAGATAGGATTCATTTTGGACTTTATAGCTTGAAGCCATATATCAGATTTTGAACTCTTCAGAGCCTCTTCATAGGTTGTATAGACTCTTCATCCTCTATGAGCAATATGTCATTATGTTCACTTACGAGAAATATATATCTCTATGGAACATTACGTATCTTACTTAACCTACGAACATTTTGTGTGTTAGAAGTTTCAACTGTTGTCTCGTCTCCATGAACAAAAATCTCTGGTTTATGTAGTTGATTTGCGTTTGTTTGAGCATCTTCATCAAGTTCAACTTTGCTGCCACTGTCTTCTCTTATAAGAAACTCTTTCTCTAAAAAGACAACATGTTTTGAGACAAACACCTTTTGCTCTAAAGCAATGTAAAATTGACAGCTAATTGTTTCCTTAGGACATCCTACAAATAATCATTTATTAGATTTCAATTCAAGCTTGTCTGATTGAATCCGCTTCACGTAAGCTAGACAACCCCAAACTTTCGTATGAGAAAGATAGGTTTTTTGTTAGTCCATATCTCATATGGAGTAACATCAACTTCTTTTAAAGGTACTCTGTTTATCACATAAATAGCAATCTCGAGTGCATAACTCCAAAAGGATTTTCGTACATCTGCTTAGCCCATCATTGACCTTACCATGTTTAACAACGTTCAGTTTCTTCTTTCAGCCACACCATTATATTGCAGTGTGTAAGGTGGAGTCCACTAAGATACAATCTTGTTATCCTTGAGATAACTTAGAAACACCTCATTCAAGTATTTACCACCTTAATCTGATCGAAGTATCTTAACACTTTTATTGAGTTGTTTCTCTACTTCATGTCTAAATTGTTTGAAGATTTGAAAAGCTTCATACTTGTATCTCATCAGATACACATACCTATATCGTGAATAATCATCAATAAAGTTAATAAAGCACACAAAACCACCTATGGTATGAATGGACATCGATCCACATACATTAGAATATATTAGGTCTAATAACCCATTCGCTCATTCACCCTTTCCTTTAAAAGGTAATTTAGTCAGCTTGCATAACAAGCAAGATTCGCATGTGTTATATGTTTCATAATCAAATGACCCTAAGCTACCACTCCTGTGTAGCTTAGACATACATCTCTCACATATATGGCCAAGTCGACTATGCCATAAGTAAGATAATTTTAAGTTATCCCATTTTTGTCTTTTATTATCATTGATATTTAAAATTGGATTGCACATATCTAATATGTAAATACCATTGCACAATGTAACAGTACCATACAACATTTCATTCAACAAAATTGAACAACCATTGCTTGGAAATGAAAACCCGTTTTATTAAGACATGAAACAGATACAATGTTCTTTGTCACAACGGGTACATAATAGTAATGATCCAAAATTAACTATAGCCCACTAAGAAGTTACAAAACATAGGTTCCTACAGCTAATATAGTAACTCTTGCTCCATTTCCCACACATAGGTCTATCTCCTGCTTTTTGAGTGATCTAATATCCTTAAGACCCTTCATATCAACACATATGTGTGAGCCACATTTGGTATCTAATACCCAAATATTGTGATCATAAATAGTATTAACCTCAATGACAAATAACATACCTGAAGTAGAAGGTGGAGCATCTAATGCCTTTCTCTACTTTAGCAACTCCAGATAGGCTTTACAGTTCCTCTTCCAATGCCCTTCCTTGTTACAATGGAAGCATATTCCCTTTGGTGTATTCTACTTTGCCTCCTTCTTTGCTACACTTCCCATTGGCTTCTTGGATTTCTTCTTCTTTTGGTTCCTCTTGCGAGAAACAGAAGCATAGTTCACCAACATCATAGTCTTACTATCCTTCTTGACAGTTTGCTCATCTATTTTGAGTAGATTAATCAGCTCAAGTATCAAGGTGGATATTTGGTTCATCTAATAGTTAAGCACAAACTGTGAATAACTATCGATCAAACCAGCCATAATTAAGTATATACTTAATTCATGATCCATTATAAAACCCAATATGACTAACATCTCAATGTATCCATTCCTCTTTAATGCATACTGCATTGGAGATGATCCCTTAGCCATCTTAGAACAGAAGAGCAACCTTGAGGTCTTGAACCTTTCGGAAAAAGGTTGCTCATCAAATAGTTCCCTTAGATGGTAGAGTATAGTATGAGCATCTATAGCCTCATGTTGTTTTTGCAGTTTTGGTGACATAGAGATCAGCATAATATACTATCATCCAGTAGTTTCTTGTAAGCTTTCTGATCCTCATCATAGGCATCGTCAGTAGGGGATTGGGAAGTGATTCATCTAGGACATATCATAGTTTCTTAGATTTGAGAACAATTCTTAAATTTCATAGCCAATCTAAGAAGTTTTGTCTCATGAGTTTATTGGAGTCTAGTAGAGAGCGTAAGTTCACGTTGGATGAAGACATCGTGGCAATTCAAAAACCTATAAGAATGAGAGAGCATTAAAATGTACATAAATGCATATCGATAAGGACTTTTAATCACATACATTATGGGTCCCACTAGTTTATCCGAATCCATAGCCCCCAACATGAATCCAAGAAAACTTATAGTTTCCTATTAGATCGATATCCAACATCACTAAGAATGACCTTGGGTTTGCCTAACAAGCCACCTTAGGTCAATAAGTAGGTGTCAATATTTATACCAATTACATTCAATTATGTAACTACCGACTTGTGCCATCAACTGTTGATTTAGCACACTCATTGGGTTATCAACTATTGATACGTATACATGTCATGTATACTACCCAACTTCGCCTCTATCCATGTTTACCTTGGCTTTGCCCAACAATATGAAAATCTAATTTTCATGGTTTTAACATATTCATATAGAGCAGGTAACAACCCAACTTTAAAAGAACTCTAATTCTTGCCATATTAACGAAAGGCGTAAGTCCTAATATTTTGGTTGAGGGATTTGTTCTTAGATTTCATCAATACTTAGATCGACTTATTTATGTCTTACATATATATTCAGATAGTTACTATAACTATATGGAATGATTATGGACACCTCAATTAAATTGAGCATATGTCCATAACCACCCTATCATCCCTTTTTAACCAGCCCTTAAAATGCATCTAATGCATGTAACACACAAAGGAGGTTTAATTTAGGTTATGGCTTGACCATGCATCAAAAGTTTGTGATTCGATTCAAAACTTGAACCAAATCGGGTGCTAGTATTAGTCTCGACTAATTTGAATTATAAATGCAATTTGATTAGGAACATTATCAATTATTTTTAAAAAAAATTCAATATAAATTTGTAAGAAGACATTAAGTGTTGAAAACTTTATAAATATGTAGTAATATTATGAAAATTAAACGAGAAGACAAGTTGTAATACTTAACTACACAACTTAGGTTTTTATCTAATTTTTGAATGGATATTATATCATCTAAAAAGTTATCATATCATTCAATCTAAGCACCCTTTTTAAGAGTATTCAATCAAGTTTCAATAATCATATCTATTAATCTAATATAACCAACTCACAAGACAATATCATTTCTAATAGATCATCTCAATTACCTTAACCTCCTTGCCTAACTTTCTAAAATTTTCACTTACCAAAAGAAATAAAGTTGGATTGAATTATATTATATAAAATAAAGCTCAAAGTAAGCACTTCTCTTTAATTGAGCTGTACACTGTTATCAATGTACATATATATTCTACACAAAATAAGCAAATAAAAATATTTAATAGGTGGAGAAAGATGACACTATTTTGATCAAAAATACTTTTTCAGCATTATTCTCGAGCATTGCTTTTCTTTCTATTGCATCTATGATATCAAGATCAACAATTTGCATAGAAAATGAAAAACAATAGAAAAAGACATAAGAAATGCAATAAAACAAACATGCAAGACTTAATTAAGAAAGAAACTTATTGATAATGAGGAACCTTATCACTAAATGAACTTACAGTGCATATCTGATTTCGCATCAAGACGACAAGCTTATCTGATTTATCGTTCTTATTAAATTTTCCGAGTTCAGAGAATACTGCCAAATGTTGAATTAAAAGCTTTGTTGCCGCAGTTGACTCTTATCTTGTCCCACGTCGGTACCATGTCCTCTCTCGCCTCTTTCATCTTCCTGCTTCTCACTTCTCTTGCTACGACTACAGTCTTTCCCATCATCCTCCAAACCACCGTCTCCGCCACCCCAAAGGAGGATGACTCTAGCTTAATCCCAATCCGAAATGAAATCCATGGCGACGGGAAAATCTTTGACATCACGCACCGGTACGCGACAGACATGCCAGCATATCAGTCTGAAGGCGGACAAGGTCGGTTTATCTGGCTTGTCAGCAGCTTGAAAAACGGTTCCATTGCCAACTTCTCTGAGCTTAAGATGGGTACCCACTCTGGCACTCACGTTGATGCTCCCGGTCACTTCTTTGACCACTACTTCGATGCCGGTTTCGATGTCGACACTCTAGACCTTGATGTCCTCAACGGTTCTGATTTATATTTATGACCTTCTCATGTTGGGTTCTTTATGATCCAAAATTAATGAGTGGTACTAGTAACTTAATGTTTGAAAGATTATCGCCTGTTTTGTTTCAACAGGTCCTGCTCTGTTAATTGATGTTCCAAGGAATTCAAATATAACAGGTACGGAATGGATGCATCCCTTTTAATTTCTTGGAGAACAAAAATATCAACTTAATCCCAGAAACAAAAATATGTGATCGTGTTTTCTATAAAGTGAAGATGACTGAAAAGACCGTCTCAAATGCGTAACTTGATTTTGTTACATATTTTTTAAATTACTGATGGTTTATGAATAGACTTGGTAATTGTTTTGTTCATGATTAGTATCTTCTTCTTAATTCACTACAGTATTTTTACAGTAGGGTCTATATGCTTTTGCAGCTGAAGTTATGAGGTCCTTGAGCATTCCCAAAGGAGTACGCCGGGTGCTTTTCAGAACCCTTAATACTGATAGGTAAGTGAACTTGTATATGTAGTTGCTTAATTATGTGTCATTCCATGTTTCCCTTTGCTTGTCTTGTAATCATTTTGGAACTTCGGATTGGGCCAGCAAACTAAATTTCTCGGATGCCATGAATTCCAGAAAACTCATATGCTTATAGATGATTTACTATGTTAAATATGTCGCCATCTTGTAAGTTAAAATGCCGTGGCAACTCTGGATGGTTGTAATTCGATTGTGAATTTTTTGCAGGGGCCTTATGTACAAAAGTACGTTCGATACAAGTTATGTGGGTTTTACCGAGGATGGAGCGAAGTGGCTGGTAGAGAAGACTGACATCAAGCTTGTGGGTGAGCAACTGCAAAAATATCCATCATTGACCATATGGAACTTCCACACTTCAGTGTTGGCTTCAACATGTGTAATAACTTGAACCTGATAAATTATGGCAGGAGTTGATTTCTTGTCCGCTGCTGCTTGGAGTGATCTAAAAGAGGCACATCTTGTCTTTCTAGAAAGCAGGGTAAGAATATATACGTATAATTCTATACTGCGATTTCACTGATCATCACTATACATCGTTCGACAAAGGTGAATGCTTTTCCTGTTTTTCAGGAAATAATTCTCGTGGAAGGCCTGAAACTAGAAGGCATTCAACATGGAACATACAGTGTCCGCTGCTTACCCCTTAGGTTGCTTGGTGCCGAGGCATCTCCAATTAGATGCATTCTCATTCAGTGATTACCTAGCTAGTTGGGTTCAAACTGTTTCCTGTAAGGTATCCGTGGAAAATAAATGCCTGTACAGACGGCCAACTGATACTAATAATATTAAACTTTTATCTTGGAGATTAGATCCTCTGTTTTGATTAATCAGTTCTTACCCTATTATATTGAATCTCATCCACACGTTTATATAAGGTCTACATAAATACGTAAACTAGGTTAATTGACACAGGATTAGAACACTCTAACAGAAACAGGGTGTTTCAACCCTTTATTTTGAGTACTCGATTCTGTTTTGATGATGACAAGTGCTTCCTCTATGTATAAACTCGGAATAGGCTTAGGAGATTACTGTTAGGGTATACATATGGGTAATGGAGAGAAAGCACTGGAGCAAAAAGGAGAGACTGTTATTTTTACAACCAAAACATGATTTGAGTGTACATGTCGACTTTGAACTCTTTTGTTTCTCTCTTCTACTGTCCAATTTGGATTAGATATATGTATATTTAAGAGACTTTTTTCCGTTAAACCTGATTTGTGGTTAGTATATACTTAAGCTAATTACTAGTTATGCCTAAATGTAGATTATCAGCAATGCCAAGTCGATGTATACTTGATTGATAATTTTTCTACTATCATAATATAAGAATGTACGCAAGTAGATCTCTTGATGTGCTTTGCTTCGTTATATTGGCTTTGATATTTCTTGAATGCTGAAAATTGATGTTAGATGTATATTATAGTACCTTTTCTTTCTAGATACATATATAACCTTAATCAAAATCAATCGAATAGAATTTCTTAATGCTAACTTCATTCACAATTTTTCATATCAATTTATAGGCGATATCAAATAATAACTTAAATCATGTTAAAATCATATGCATGGTATCATAATTAAAATTAAGCATCAATTCTCAATATTGTTTGATCAAGTTTAGACTAATCTAGATGCATATGAATCATAGATATTTTACAAAATTTTTCGATATGTTTTTCATATGAATAACTTGATTTAATTTATTTTTATGTTTTTACGTAATTGTTAGAGACGTTGCTTTGAGATATATTTTGTCAAGAATTTAAGATTTTTGCAAAGCAAACCAAGAAATCTCAAATTTGAAAAAAAAAATCTATTATATACCAATGTGTCTGCCCATGTTTTTCCTAAAAATTTAGAAGAATTTAAGATTTTTGCAAAGAAATATGTCTACCCGTGTTTTTCCTAAATATATCTTAGTAACTGTTCATTATGTCTCTAAATAGGTGAAAGCATAAGCTTTACCAATGAATGATGCTAGGGTGGTCGTGAAATTCTTTAAAGGTCTATTTTCTCGTTTTGGCATACCTAAGACAATTATCACAGTTAGGGGTATGCATTTTTGCAATGCACAATTAGAAAAAGTGCTTAAAAGGTACGAAATTAATCATAAAATTGTCACCCCATATTACCCTCAAACTAGTGGCCAATTCAAGGTATTTGATATGGATTTAAAACAAATTTTAGAGAAAATTGTAGAGTGTCAAAGGACGGACTGGTCAATTAAATTAGAAGGTGCTCTGTGGGCTTACTGGACAATGTATAAGACACCAATTGGCACTACACCTTATAGGATGGTCTATTGTAAAGCATGTCATCTCCTGGTTGATTTAGAACATAAAGCATATTGGGCTATTAAACTCATTAACTTTGATCTTCAAAGTGTAGGTGAAAAGAGGAACTTCCAAATTAACAAACTAGACGAATGGTAGCTTATGGCTGATGAAAATTCTAAGATTTATAAGGAAAGAGCCAAAAGTTATCATGACTGAATCATTAAGCAATCTAGAGAATTCAAGAAGGGAGATCAACTTTTCTTGTACAATTTTTGCCTACGATTATTTCCTGATAAGCTTAAATCAAGATGGTCGAGACCATTTATTGTAGAGAACATATTCCTATACAACGTAATTGAGGTAAGTCACCCACACAAAAGTACCTTTAAAGTTAATGGCCAACGAGTAAAGTTATATATTCAGGGTGAGCTTGATGTTAATAATGAAAACATCAATTTAACCAAGCCAACTTGAGTTCAAAAGATACGTCAAGCTAAAGATGTTAACCAAGCGCTCTTTAGGAGGTAGCCCAAGATTCAGGATTTTCTTTGTTATATTACTTTCATATTTTTATTTCATTTTTATTATTTGATTGTTTTCAATTATGTTATTTTTATTGTTATCTCCTTTATTTCTTTTTATCCTTTATTTTTCTTTTATTTTTGCAAGGATAAGTTAGCATTGGATGGATCAAAATCAATAAATCAGCATAATCAGGAAAGTACCAAACAACCCTCTCACTTGCATATTTAACTATATTATGAACATTAAGGGCAATGTCCAATTTTTAGTGTGGGGATGGGTTTACTAAATTTTTAACTGAATTCTTCAAGTTTATTATAATCTTGATAATCAATTTTATTAATTGATCTCCTGACTTAATTGAATTTGTCCATGAATAATATATGTTATTGTTGAATATTGATTTGAATTGATGTGCAAAATGATGATAGTTAAAATGAAATTAGTTTTCTAAGTCATTTTTTCTTAATCATTGAAATTTTCAACTTGAATGAAATCATATTATTTACACACATATAAATAGCCTTTTTCATGAGCTTTTAAGCCTAAAGAGCAAATTTCAAAAAGAATTTAAAGCTCTTTTTATTCTTTCATATACGTGTTATCATATATAGTTGGATAATTATAGAACTTGCTTTATTATGCATGTGAAGACTATATTTGTGAAACTTAGGAGCAATAATAAAGCCACTTAGATTAGCCAACATATTTAAGCCTTTTTCTTTGAAAATTACCATACCTTAAAATTTACCTTTAGGAATAATCCAGTTAAGCCTTATCCTTTTTCATTAATTTTACCCACATATTAATCTTATTCCTATCATTCTTTGAAGACCTGTTGATTATTTTGAATCTTGAAGGTTATTTACATTCTTTACTTGTTGAGACTTAAAATTTGTGAAAGGTCCAATATTCCTTGAATTGTGGTATTGAATTTTTTTAATTAGAAAAAAGGAATAAAAAAGGAAAAAAGAAAAAATAGAGAATAAGTTTATAATAATAACTGAGTTGCATTGAAAGGACGTATGTGTTTTGTAAGCAAGCCTTGTAATATTTCGTGAGTAAATTTCCTTTAATTTAAACCCCTTTATTATCTCAATCATACTGTACCTAAGCCCCATTACAACTGTAGCATCCCGTTACCCATGTTAGGGCTAGAATTGTGAATTATGTGAATTTCTGTGAGAAATTAGAAAATTGCATTTCTCATGCATCATATTTGTGACATGCACATTTGCACAATTATCTGATTGTACATGCATTCATTGGCACCTTCCGGGTACAATTGAATCGCCATTGATGATTAAATTGTGTTTTGACAATTTTGGTATTATTTAGAATATTTTTGGGAATTTTAGTGAATTTTGTGAAAAATATGGATTTATGGGCCAATTATATAGTGACATGTGGACTACTTAATGTGTGCCAAATGGCTTGAGCATGTGAGATGACATGTGGCATCCCTTAATGTGGGACAAGTGGCCTAATTGAGGTGACAAATGGCTTAAGGAGACTAGGACACGCGTGTAACATGCTTAACACCGAATAGAATATGAGCTTGAATTTGAATTAGGTGGTTTGCATGTGTTCTCGGGAGGAGCTTGGTCATCCGAAGGAGGTTTTGTGTGGTTGCATTGCTGGATTAATTGGTTTTCTTTGCTGGAGTTCTTAGCCGAT
>JANZLX010000007.1:6192520-6203147 GCA_025531955.1 Erythroxylum orinocense | reverse complement strand
AATTTTGAGTACAATGTATCTGAATTATAAGATTGTATATTAATGTAAATTATGGATTTATATGTTGAGTTGAGGTTTAAAGTTTGTGTATGATGATGAGTTATGGTTATGCATGTGAATGATTGAAGTGTTTAGAACTAAGATTGTGTTTGTTTCTGCTGAGATCCTGGACGGAGGGTCCGAATGATTTGATGATTGTATGATTGATTGAGATATGTTTTAGAAGTCTATTTTGATACTTTGCAGGTTTGGGCTAGAGGGAAAGCAGTCGTTATGCTGCCGAAAATTTGTTAGATAATAAGTTTAAATAAAGAGTAAAAATAAGAATTGATTAAAAGATGAGTTTTTGGAATTTGTATGGATATATAAGAATATGATTAAGTATTTGAGATTGGTATAAGGATGAATTTCTAAGAGTGAAAATTATTTGTTTTTGTTTGAATGAGTTAGGATAAATATGAAAGAATTGAAAAGGAAAAGAAGGAATTTTTTTTTTACCGGATTTGGAATGTCTTAAGGTATCCAACGCGACGGCGCTTCTCTAAAGTTTTAGTCCGCGGATGTCGGATTTGTGATCTTTCGCAATTTATTATCCGAGTATTCGTTTCGTTCCGATTAGTTTTCGTTTTTCCGTTTCCGTTTTCCGGTTGGGATCCGGTTCCTGAGATTGGGTCCCAACACAGATTGTCACTTATAACATATGTATGTACAATGTCAAACATTGTAATCCCCGTTAAGGAACAAATTCTTAATCCATTTTATTTTTCAAAAAATAAAGAATTTAATAAAAAATTATGATTTTTAATTATATATTGTTTCAAACTAAGAATTAATATATGTGAAAAATGTTTCAAATAATTCCCAAAATTTAGTTTACTTCAATTTTTCAATTTTAAAACCTTATGAATTATGAAAAAGTAATTAAAATTGACCCCTTTTAATTTAAAATAATTAAATTGACTAAGGTACAATTATAACTAATATTTAACTTGACATTGCTTATTTTGACTCTTTAACAATTAATTTTCAATCCTCTTTAATTTTATATTCCTATACTTCAGTAAATTATTTCCACCTAAATTTGAAATTTATTTCATTTTAATGATGTTTAAGAAAATTTCTATTATGAAAATACCCAATTTAGACAACTATAATGGTACTTACAATCTTTCATATACTTCAAATAAATTGTAAAGCCCAAAAAATATTATTAAGAAAGCATTGTTATTTATCTCAATCTTTTTTATCTATAAAAAATATAAATTTGTATATATCCTGTTATAATTTTATTAGTGGCGTAACTTAATTCATATTTAGAACATTTTATATGCCCTACAAAAATTAAGTAAAACTTGCTGTGGGCCAGTTTATTGTAGACTTGTTGGGCCCGTTTACGGGAAATAAAACCAGAGCCGATGAAAAGTTTTTTCTTTTTCTCCCCAAAAATCCATAGAAACGAGAGAGAGAGAGATGGCGTCGTCGGTGGTGAAGGGTGTATGGAAGTCTATCAGAGAAAAAGGCATCGGGGCCTTTCTCCGGCAACTGAAAGAAGAAGGCTACATGTCACACTCACACACACTCTATCTGCTTCTCTTTCTCTAATTTTGAATTTTTTTGTCCTAAAATACCCTGGACTTCAATCTGCGTTTTTTGCATTCTTGACAAATGAATGGCTGCTGGTTACTAACTTTCTTATGTTTTCTTACTCGCAGTAATTGCCTTTCCGATGGAAATTTATTGTAAGTGAATTTTTTTTCTTTCTCATGCTCTCGCTCCAATTTCTGATTGCTTTAGAACATGTGATTACCACTTCAAATCAATGATCTTTGCAATTAAATTATTCTTTGCGGACCTGATTTATTTACAGTCTATAATCCCATTACTTTGCATGATTTTAGGCAGACTAAGATTCATAATATTGGGGCTAAGCTTGTTGGAGTTGACAAATTCGGAAACAAGTATTATGAGAGACATGAGGACACTATACATGGTCAGTGTTTGTTTGTTTTTTTCATTTACTTTTTCAGTATCACAACCTTCTGTAAATGCAGTATGACGACTTGCATTGTTTTGTATATTCCCTTTTACACAATCGAGGACTTACACCTTGTGGTACACACAATTTATTCTTTTTGCGGATCATCTGACTCTCTAGCACTAGATGGTGTGCTACTCATGCTACCTGGACTTGGATACCATGTATTTGAGTAGGCAGACAAAGATAAGTATGAACAAAACTTTCCTAGGAAATATCTTCGCGTTTCCAAATGAGGGCTCAAAAAGCAATTATGAACTGATCGGTGAGGCTGATATTAGGGACTGATGGATATTGACATTGATGTCACAATAACATTGACATATGAACACCTGATATGAGATTGAAATTAGTATGCATCTGACAATATAATTTGGGCTGGAATGAATGCTTCTGTTGCTTGATACAAGAAACTGTGTTTGGTGGATTAATCTTGTGTGGCAAGTTTTGTTGCCCTTCTCATTCAGTGGATCTATTCAGGATAACATTTTGATTTCCTAAATGAGACGACCCTCTGTTGGGTTCCTAATAACGAACAAAGTCTTATTCACATCAAGGCGCATAAATGAAAAATGGATTCACTTTGTTATGAGATTTCAAATATTTCAAGAACTCCATTAGGTGGACATGAGGCATGTGTGAGAAAAAAAAAATCATGTCGAGAGTAGCTGAGACAGGTTTGTTGCAGAAATCTGCAGATTGGTTTTACATTCTTTAAATAGCTACATCCCACTTGGTTTTAGAGAGAGTTAAATCTTCCTTATTGCATTGGTGTTTTTCTATTCTTTTAGCAAACAGAAATATTTGTGTGTCGATGTATGCCTCTACGTGAATCCAAAAGACAAGGGGATATACTTCAATATTGTTAAGATAATTTAAAATTGTTACAGGCCCAATAAACCAGTCTCTCCTTCCTTCTTTTCCTCTTTCCATTCATTTTTATTCTTTTCCTTGCAATTTATTAAGATATTCTTCTTTTTTGTGCATTTAGCAACCATTAGAACACTGTTCAGTGATAGATAATGCATTGTAATGTTTTTATATCCCTTTTTGTGCATCAAGATCATGACCCCTTGACAAAAGTTTACTTGAAATTTATGAGTTGCTATTTCTTCAATAATTCCATGCTGTCCTATTAGTTTTGTGATTCAGGTTATATCATTTGTGATATTTTACAGGAAGGCACAGATGGGTTGAATATGCAGAGAAGAGTCGCTACAATGCTTCTCAAGTACCACCAGAGTGGCATGGCTGGCTGCATTTCATAACTGATCACACGGGAGATGAGGTTAGAATTGAAAAAGCATACATCTTTTTGATGTCTTTACTATTATGATGGCACATTGAATACCTATGGGTTTGTGACTCACTGGGAGGTCATAGAGATATGCTTTCCACTATGATTCAAATTCTTGTAAAGACCTATGCACTATCTGGTGAACCCAAGAAAAAAATTCATTAAAAAAAAGTATATATTTTTCTGTTGTCTTTACTATATTATGATGGCATATTGAGTACCTACGGGTTTTGTGTCTCACTGGGAGGTCATTCAGATATTGCTTTCCACTATGATTCAAATCCTAGTAAAGACCTATGCGCTTTCTGGCGAACCCAAGAAAAAAGTGCATATTGAGTAACATCCTATCAACTATTGCAGCTCTTAATGTTGAAACCCAAGAGATATGGGGTTGATCACAAGGAGAATCTGTCTGGAGAGGGTGAGCAGTTCATATATCATTCTAAGGGACATGCCCTCAACCCTTCACAGATAGACTGGACAAGGTATCAACCTTGGCAGCCCACCAAGTCAGAGTGATCTGCTGCATCCACTTATTTCCTGTAAACATGGCGAATGATGATCATAAAATTCCTTTTACCATGAATAAATATTTAACTTTATTTCTTAGTCCATAATGATTTGGCATTTTCTATGGTAAGAGACTGTTAATGGTAATTTTCTTTTTCTCTGAAAGTTCAGTTAGTTTCGAAATGTGCGGAAGCATTTGACAGATTTTTTCAAAATGACTATTTTATGGTCTGTTTTAAGTTTGGCTATTCGCTGTGCTCTGGCTTATTGTGTTTACTGTAGTTCTTTTGCCGAAAGCTGCTAGGAGAAGGTTTCGAATTATTCTCTCTATGCAGTGATACAGCGGGGATAATCAAATCTTAAACAAAAGTGTAGGAAAAGATGAGTTTCTATTCTTTTGTTTCTTTTCTCATCTAAAATAAAAAAAATTGCGCAATTTCATGTGTTCGTAGATTTCATAGATTAAGCTAGCTGAGATTGTAAGAGAATTGGACAAAATGCTCTACCCTTCTGGTGAGGTAGTCTTATCATTTACTCAACAAATCAGGGCATCCCCTTGAAGGAGAAGTCCATAAAGTAGCAAGTGCAGGATAGTTGTTGGACTATTATTATTGATCATTAAAATGTGTAGCATAGAGCAATCACACGGCAGAGAATAACCAACTCGATCAATTAGTAACTAATAAAATGCATTATTAGTAATAATGCTCCATTTTTATAGGTATTTGGTCATTTTATTGATTTGTAGGGATAGTGCACTAGTAGTATACAACTGCTGCCTCAGCGAATAGAAGTGGAAATACATTTGACATTATTCATTATTTATTTTTTATTTCTAAATAACAACTTTTGTAGTTAATATTTTATTTTTTAACCTATCATATACAATTTGGCCCTGAGATTTTTATAACAATTTCGTAATGGCGTTGGGAGCAGTGATGTATTGCTAACTCAGTATCTAATAGTTTTTGATAACCACTAAAGTATACTTTTTAGGGGTAAAATTTATGGCGTCAACTTATAGGGTTTATTATTATTTTTAATTTCTACTCTAGCAGAATGTAAGAGACCACCCATTGATTTACAAGGAGAATAAGAGTTAGTAGCAGGTTATAAAATTGAGTATTTAGTTATTAAATTTGGTTTATTTTGTATTGCTTCTTCTTTAATTACAATTATTAGCTTCCAGGACTGATGAGAAAGGAAAGATTCTTTATAAATAATAAAAAAGCATCCCAAATTGACCAAGAGTGCATCTCTCACATTCCTTACTCTCACTACTAAGCTCATACCTTTCCTCTTGTGTTTGGCTTTTATTTTTTCTTTGTCGAAAGTGTTAGAAATTTCTTTCGGTGTTTGCTCCGGTTTCTTTCCACTTAATCTCTCTTGCTCATATATCTTGAGCTGATCTTTATAAACTTGTTTTGGTGATAATGGAGCAAGGGTAACTAGTTTGCCTCTAGGGTGAAATATCTATTTTTCTCGCCCATAAGGCATGGCTCTCTTATAAATTTCCAAGTGGGACATGAGAACTACATCACATAACATTTCATCTTTATACCTACCAATTGAGAAAGAAACCATCACCTATTTTGTTACCGTAACCTTGCCATTCTCATTCAATCTTTGTAGGCTGTATGGTTTAGAGTGTTCTTTGGTTGATAGTCTAACATAACCACCAACTTCATGCTAGCTTTATTAGCACACTCCCTCCATCTACGATCATGTTATCACTTAATATTTAGTAACACATCTATTATGGAGAAGCTTTCTATTTACTTATTTGCATTATCCTTTTGTACCTACATGCTCAACGCCCAACATCCACACCACCTCTAATCTCTTAATGCACTTCTTAATTAGCATCCTCCAGAATTAGGCATCTCATCATCTACCTCATCTTCACTCTAGGACACATTCTCCATCATCCATCATCGATCATCCCTCATCATCATTACTCTTTTATTAGAAAATTATGAAGTTATATATCGTCTTCCCAAGCAGTTGAATGACTTGATATCTTCATTCTTAGTTATGGAAATGAAATCATTTTTAACTTTCCCTATTTGATGCTTGTACTTTTGGTCTAGTGTTTCTCATATTTGGGTTTGGAGCCTTATCTTTCTTTTTATTCTATGGATTTCTTCATGATGAAGAACACTAGAAATACCAAAACGATTATAAGGCCTTCTCTTAAGTTACCTTTCTAGCTTTATGGCCATATACACCTTAAATCTATAAAATGTTGTAGATCTACAAAATTGACAATTTCTAGATTCATCCAACAAATAAATCAAACCATTTTCCTTAATAGTTGAAGAAAGGAAATTTCTAATTTTCATGCACCTTCTCACTACAACTTTTCACTCAATGTTATGGATGTACGTGCTTATAGGAAAAACTAAGCAACCTAAAAAAATATTAAACCATTAGCTCCATTCTCTTAGTAGTCAATGCAAGGAGATTTCCTATTTGCACATATGTTATTTTAGCTTAATGTTATAGATGTTCATGCTTATAGGAAAGGATGAACAATCCAAACAGATATGAAACCATCGGTAGTGTTGACATTGTAACACCCCACTATCATAGAGTATATGCCCGAACATCCAAAAGGCATTTAAGAACATACTCTACGAGAATGGCATGTTAGAGCAATCATATTCACTTAGTATGGCATCATACAGTACACAAGTATTCAAAAGACTAAGGCCCTGTTTAGCAATCAGCTGATTGCATTAGCTGTTAGCTGATAATTGATTCTATCAGCTGATTTGACCAGCAGATTGCATTAGCTGTTTGTCATTTGATGTTTGATAAAATTAGATGCTTAGTATTAGTTATTTATGTGTAAAATTACTTATGAGAATATGACTTTAAAAAAATTATAAGAGTATGAATATTATATATCTTAGTATTTTGTTGAATATTTCTTATAAGAATTTATACTACAAAAATTAAGTATATAACTCTAATAAAAAATATAGAATATAATAATAATATAAAAAATAAAAAAATAAAAATAAAGAACAACATAAAAGAGATAAAGAAAAGCCATTATGATTATGAATTGATTGTTTTTCTCCATTACAGGAAGTAGCTATAATAATAATAATAATAATAATAATAATAACATAAAAGAGATAAAGAAAAGTCATTATAGTTATGGATTGATTGTTTTTCTCCATTACAGGAACTAGCTTTTCCGATGGATTCCACCATTTTTCTTTTTTTCTTTAAACCCTTTACCGCAAAAGGTGAGTCTTCTAATTACAACCCAATCGTTACCCACACGATTCAAGAGAGCATTTATCGTCATCTTTCTTTCACACAGTCCCCACACAAAAACTATTTCTCTCTCTCTATCTATGGCTTTTATTAATCTTCCACTTCCTTGCTCATCGGAAAAGAAATTACAGGCCTCTTCACTACTGAAGCAATTGTCCTCTTCCAGCTTCACGAACGAGGACAGGGTGCATGGTTTTAAGAACTGGAAACAGTTCAGTGAGAAAGAAGAGGAGATCTTGAGCAATGGAGATAAGGGTGGAGAAATGGCCTGGTTCAAGACTGTTGTCTTCGTTCAAGATCGCGCTCGAGATAGTGCACTAAGAAGTCCATAGAGAATGTGACGGTAACGAAGTTGGGAAAAACTAAAGGGCATTAATGGGAAGGTTAATCAACTGTTGCCCAAATGCTGGTTACAACCAGCTTCTCTGAAATTAGCTGGTCCGGTTGAATCTGCCAACCCAACCAGCCAACAACCAAACAAAACCAATAGCTTATTGATAAAGTCAATCAGCTAATTTTGGTCAATCGGCTAAAAAACAACTGATCAGCCAAGAACCAAACATGCCCTAAATTTCTTCATTTCATTCACAAACATAAGCTTACATTGTCATTACATTCTATAATCCATATATTTACATTACAAAAACAACTGAGAGTTATTGTTCTATACAAAATATTCTATATGAAATGAGAAACTAAGCAAACACATTCTATCTAAACCCCTTAGATATCAGCTGCCCAAACTTTTGAGCCATTTCTTGTTTCCAAAATTGATCCACATGTACACAAACATAGCATATCATTATATCAAATTAATTTAGACATTCTTTGCAATTATTTACATGATGCATGTAAAGATATATATGCAATGCATATGAGACTCCACTTTCAATTTCATTTTGTTGTGGCTAAACGAGTATTTAACTGTCCCATATCCTTTTTTCGATATCGGGCTCATTTCAGATACTGTCTCGTACCCTTTAGTGGATACCGAGCTCATTAATCACTAAGTTTGTGGCTCTTTGTGCACGTTTCTAAGCTTTAAGCTCTTTTCAGACTGGTCACTTCGATCATAACTCCTTTATCTGACCATGCATATCAATGCCATGAAATGCATTTAGCCGCATACTATATCTTCAATCACTGTCATTTATCATATCTATTGGATCTGAGTCTAGCATTCAACACACAATTGAGAACATGTTTCGTATCGCAAATTCAATTTGTAAGCACTTCCAATACAATCCAAAATATCAAACTCTTCGGACCATCAATGTTTGAAATTATCATAATCATATTAGTAACAATTCAATATCTGACAGCTAATAAAAAACAATTCAAATATAGTGAGAAAATATCTAGGTTAACTCACAATACGCTCCAGAATAGCTATTTCCTTGACGATCTGACAATGTTTGGATGATATCGGTCTATTTGTGCTTCTATATGATGAAATACACACATATTTACACACTACTAACTTGTTTAAGCAAATGAGTATCCAATCATACACATGTCTATGTGTTATGTTCAATGCATGCTCAATTGATTATCCCAGGTATGTAACCTTATTCACAAATCTTGCTCATTCATTCATTCATCATAGCTTGTATATAACTTGTTTTCAATTAGGTTATGCCTTAAGTAAGTTTGATTACTCTAAATTCGTCAATCATACATTCATCAATTCTTTCATATCATTGTATAGTCACACAATTTCCTAATTCTCATTTAATCATACCTAATTCATTAATTATATCCTATGAATCACATTTGCATTCATAAGAACATCTTTATACCATTAACAACTCATACTTCCCAAAATTTAATCGTTAGAGAATTAAGGATATTTATTGTTCGTTTTATTTGATGCAATTATTATTCATTATATGACAAAATTGTAATATTTTAAATACTTTATTTTGTTCTTAATCTTATATTTGTGTGATGATTAAATAATATTTTTATATTAATTGTTATTATTATCTATATTTGAAATATTTGAAACTTAATGTTAATAAAAATAAATAAATTGTTGTTATTTTAAATTTTTATTTTTATGATTTTTAAAAATAAGGTTGATGTAAAATGATAAAGTATACAATATAATATATATTAATGGACTATTTGTAAGTTTTAAAAAATTTATAGATTATTTCATAAATTAAAAAAAATTATTCAAAATAGTATCCAGTATTAACTGATACTGGTATAGTAATAAAAATTATGAATAGTTTATTTTAATATTATATATCTAATTTAATTTAATTAGTTAATAATAAAAATTATGAATAATTTCATTTCATTTAATAATTTATTTAATTTTTATAATAAAATAAATAATTAATATTAAATATAATTAAATTTAAAAATCTTCAAAATATATAAATTTCAAAGATTAGATAACTGAAATATATTTAAAATAAAATAAAAATTTTAAATTATTTATTTAAAACATAAAACAATTTCATTGATAATTTATTAATAAATATTACATAATAAATTTAATTAATTAAAAATTAAAAATTTAAGTTTTATCTAATATGTAATTATCTTCAATAATAAAAATATAATTATATTAAAATCAACAATAAAATAAAATTTTGTTTTTGTTCAAAAGCAAAACAGAAATTAAAAATTAAAATAGAAAAAGAAACGGTCACCTAAATTTCAACGAAGGCGCGTAATAATACGTGGCTTCTTTTTATTAGTACAAGAGGTGCGTAATAATAAATGCATGTGTAAATTCTCGGAAATTGAGGAAGGAATTGGAAGAGGGTTGGGTCTCGCAAATGCAAAGAAAATAGACTGAAATTTGGAGGAAATTCTCACGCGGTACTGCTTCGTGCTTTTCTTGATTTTAATTGTTTACTTCAATTAGGGTTACTCTTATGACGATTTAATCTCAATTAGGGCTCTGGAATTCATTGCTTGATTGCAGACAGTTTAAGAATTGGCGTCCAATTCGCACTAGGTTTGTTGTTGGTTTTTTGGCACTCTTTTATTTTTTTTCCTTGAAATTTTCTGTGAAGTTTAAACGCTGAAACGTTTTACTTTTGTTATCTTCCGCAAGATTCAGGGGTTAAGCACATATCTTTTCATGTCTTATTTATGTGGTGTTTCTTTTGTTCTTATTTTGCAATTTTCCCTGGGTTTTGCTGCTCTCGTTTTTAAGTTTCTGAGTGAACTTTTGAAACTGTAGGAAATTAGTTCAGTTTATACTAATTTGAGTTTGTCTTTGTATCTGGTCCTACTCAAGTTTTTATTTCTCAACTTTCCACCCAACATGGAAAATGAATTTATTTATTGCTAGTTTTGATGTGAAAAGTATATTGATACTCTCTTTTTATCTATGGCGGGTTTGTTTTTTTTTTTTTGTGATCTGATATAGAAACAAATTGAGAGAAAATGATGCGGCTGCGAAATTATGTTGCCCTTAGTTTGGTTGCAACCGTGGTAGTTGTTTATCATGCTTTCAACAGTAGAGCCCAGTTTTA
>JANZLX010000007.1:6151784-6171255 GCA_025531955.1 Erythroxylum orinocense | reverse complement strand
AGCCATGCCATATAGCTTACATGATTTATTTGGAACCTTTATTTTAGGGTACAAGGAACCTAAGTAAACAGCAACATACCAAACACACAATAGGTGTCTCCAATCCAATCCCTATGATAAAGTTGGTTAAAGCTAGTTTTACTCTTCCATTCCCTCTAAAATGATGACTTCCTTTCTTTAGAACCATCTTACAACTTCCATAAGGAATCCAATGTTCACTCGCAGAAGCATGAGAAAAAGACTAGGTTTTTTAGGCCCACACTACACCTGTGGGAGTTTATTAGTGCTCGTCTCACCATCACTACATCATAAATGATTGTCTTACACGTCACCTATTTTCAAACATTGGAAGCTAACAATCCAATTCGTGCATGCGGAACTGTAAATATAACGTGGTATAAATATCTAAAATAGAAATTGTTGTCTTTCATTAAATATTTATTCTTAAATATTATAATAATCTTTAACAACCTAGACCTTGTGAAAATATAATGAACTTATAGAAGACACTCTTTTTCTTATTCATCTTTCTGTTATAGCTTATATAAGCTCTCTACTGCATAAGATATTGTCTTAGTTCTATGACAAAATTGCTGTAGCGACCCCTGTGTTATATGGCAAAAGCAACTCATATGCTTTTAACCTATGAGTCAATGCACTATATCATTAATCTATTTATCGTTCGTTTCTACTATTCTGTACATGTATTTTCTTTTAGCGATGGAAGCTTTGAGAAATATGAATGGTTTCCTTTGCAGTTGTGCTCCAATAGTTGCTGACTCTACAGGGACTTAGTCAAGGCTCCATATGTTAATGTCCTAATTTTTCTAGTTTTTAATTTCTATTTGTTCTATTTTTCTTTTGCATGTTGTTAATATCTGCTACACGTTGTTATTTGCAGCAAAATAGGAAAGTCAGTTATTAGTTGCTTAGTGGGAAGTTAAATTGTTGTTTTCCAGTTATTGTTTGATGTATTTAAACAAGTATTTTGATTGAATAAAGATGAAAGACTTTCTAGCGTATATTTTTCTATTGTATTCTCTGCTGAGTTATGGTAAAATTCAATTTTTTGTTCTTTTTAATTCAAACAAATTGGTATCAGAGCATTATTCTCAAGGGACTTGTGAGTGATCTGAGTGAATCCCACACCAAAAAAAACCTAAACACTTAGCTAAAATCCATGGATTCAGAAACTCCATTTATTGCCATTGCATCTTCAACGTTTAATGGTGAAAATTATCAAGTATGGGCAGCAAGAATGGAAGCTTTTTTCTAATGCAAATGATTTTGGAAAGCTGTTGAGGAGAACTACGAGGTTCCACCATTACCTATCAATCCAATTGTTGCACAAATCAAGAGTCACAAAGAAAAGAAGTAAAGGAAGTTGAAAGCTAATGCATACTTACTTGTTGCTATCTCACCATCAATCTTCACTAGAATTATGGCCTTGGAATCAGCTAAAGAAATATGGGATTTTCTCATGGAAGAGTACAAAGGAAATGAAAGAATTAGAGGGATACAGGTGTTGAATTTGATAAGGGAATTTGAGATGCAAAGAATGAAGGAGTCAGAGATAATCCAGGAGTACTTTGACAGAATTTTGAGCATCGTCAATAGGATAAGGATGTAAAATTTATAATGTTGATTATAGTTTACTTGAGGACAAGAGAGAAATTAAGATTGGGGATTTTGATAGATGGATATTTGACTGTATTTCACCACCCATATTTGATTTATTTTGCTTGATATTTTATACTTTTATTGTATATTTGGTACTTAATATGCTCCAAGTATGTTTACAGGTGTTAATTGCCTTCATAGACTTAAAGGAGAGGAATTCGTAAGAAAACATGGTGTAAAATAGAAAATCAGCAATCTAGAAGGAGTGCATAGCTGTGCACTATTGCACACCCCGTGTACTTTTGCGATATCCAATGATTTCCGATTATGCACGTTCCTGTGCACAGTCGTACACACGACTAAGTTAGGTTTTCATATAAAAATGACATTTTCAGACGCAAATGAGAGGAGGAAGCGGTTGTCACTATTATGAGATGTTCAAAGGTGATTCCAGAAGAGATTCGGAGCTTAAGGAGTAGGAGACGTGGCTCTTTTATCAAGAGATCCATCAGAACACAAGATCGGTCATCTACATTGTTAGAATACGCGATAGAGAACAATAAGGGAGATTTAAAATTATGATTCTAATGTTTTTTATTCTATTTTTTGTATATATGAATATGATTTTGTGTTCGCCAATGTATGGCTAATTCTTCTATTAATATCTACGTCAGATGAACCCTAGTTGAATACTTTGAAATTTTTTATTGTTTGTTAATGCAATTGAGTTGATTGATTATTGCGATCCAATTATCTATTTTATGATTGTCTATTAATATGATCTATTAAAGTTTAATTTGATTTCCAATGATCTATTTTATGATTGTATATTAATATAATCTCTTAGAGTTTAATTTGATTTCATACTTAGTGATTAAGAAATCCTAGGATGAATACATCCACGATAATTGGAAAGAATTGATTGCAATCCTAGAGATAGGATGACATAAGTCTTATGGATTAGGGTCAAACCTAACAAAGGAATTCATAATATAGTAAAGCAATTCTATAAGTTTTAACCTGAGTAATTTGGTTAAAGATCTTAAAATTAGTTGTTAGTAGACTCAAGGTCAATTACTAGCACAACTTAGGAGTCTCCACTACCTAAAAAAATCAATAACACAATTTCATGACAAACAATCAATCAATTAAGAGTTTACGAGGATTCAAAACCCAGATACTAATCATTTGATGTCGATAAATAACTTGGTGACTTAGCCAACTCTTGCTTAAATCGTGTTGCTTTGTTTACTTTAATTGTTTAATTTTAGTTTCATTAATTCAAGCATAATCAATTCGTAGGCTCGATAATATAATAACAGTAATTACTAGTACTTACCGTCTTTGTAGGATTGACCCGTGTTTGTTGGTACTAGCTATGACTACATTGTGCACTTACGATATTAAATATTGACCACTCATAAAAATGTCAATCAAAAGGCAAAGTATTCCAACATTAAATTATATTTTTTAAGGGAGGTTTCGAAAAATGGTGAAGTGTGTTTATTGTATTGCAACACTGATGATCAAATTGTAGATATTTTCACCAAATCACTTTATGTTAGCAGTTTTGAGAACTGGAAAAAGAAACTTGAAGTTTATAGGTACTGAAGCAAGGAGTGTTGCAGTTATGCTCCAGTAGATGTTGACTGTATAGGGACTTAGTCAAGGCTTCACATATTAATTCTATGTCCTAATTTTTTCGATTTTCAACTTTTGTTTTTTTTCATTTTTTTGCTGCATGTTGTTAATATCTGTTGCATATTGTTAGTTGCAGTAAAATAGGAAAATAAGTTATTAGTTGCTTAGTGGGAAGCTAAATTGTTACTTTTTAATTATTACTTGATGTGTTTAAATAAGTATTTTGATCGAATAAAGATGAAATACTTTCCAACCTATATTTTTCTCTTATGTTCTCTACTGAGGTATAGTAAAATTCATTTGTTATTTTTTTTATTCCAATAGGTTTCAACGATTCCACGAAAATAATGAAAAATATGGATTATACAATGATGCTATAGAGATGCATTTATTCCCATTAATGGTTGAAGAAGTGAATAAGGAAAATTGGACAACTACTACCTCTTTCAAATCTAGTTAAGACAATATTAAGACGAGTCTTAAAACAATATTCAGTAAAGAGTATATTTATGGTCAATTGAAGAACTCTAATGCACTAAGGGCTAGATTGATGAAGTTTAAAAAATTACCTAAAGAAACGGAAATTAGTTACAACTCCTTCATTGATGAAGTTAATGCTACATATGAATATTGGGAAAAAAAACTGTTTAAGGTAAAATATATCTTTACTTATTGATATATCATATTATAATTTTTACAGTGTACACATTTCATCATTTTGGTTGCATTAAATCACTCATAAATTCAAGAAAAAATGATGCAAGTAAATTTCATACTTATGTCATATTTTTGGAGATACTACTTTGATTAGTTTGCATACATATGTATTAACTAAATCCTTATCAAATAGTACGAAAGAGAAACATATAATTGACATTGATGAAATTTGAAAAGATCAAGGTGCAAATTCTCATTATAAGAAAAAGAAATCTCCTAAGAAGGAGAAGGTAAAAAAAAGATACATACTTTAGAATTCTTGAAAATGTCTTAATTACAATTGGTGAATAGTTGGTAAGAAAGAATGATTTACTTAAGAAAAGTATAGTGACATCATCATCGACTACAAATAATACATTTAAAGGTTCGTCAATAAATTAGAAGACTAATTCAATGATGGAATGTTTGAATTCCTAATATGATTTAAACATCGAGCATGTGCAATATGGAAAAGCAATGAAGTCTTTACATGATTCCCCATTTTATAGGGAGATTTTTATGAAGATGCTAGATACGAGGAAGGTGGATTGGATTATATCTCTTTAGTTATATTTTCACGTTATTGAATATTGAAGTCTTATTGGTTTGGGCACTTTTATATTAAAAACTATTCTATAGTTTAAATATTTTATGACTACATTTTATATGAATTTTTAACTAAATATTTCATATGAAATTCTTAAATTTATGTTTAATATTAATTTTAGCATTTATATTTAGATTTTTTATTAACTACATAATGTTGGTATTGTATATGCATGGCCTCCTCATCATATTTCGAATCAAATTCAGATGATGAACTGATTAAGGTAGTTATTATTTCTTTATTTATAGAAGATAATGAATATTTTCACTTACATAAGCAACCATATAGAACTTTTGCTATATTTGGTCATAATTAGATAGTTGAATATTTGAATGAGAATTCTACATAGCTTTATGAGAACTTAAGAATGAGAATATAATCTTCTTGAGCTTATATGATGAGTTAAAGAGTTTAGGAGGCCTAAGGCCAACATGTAATTTGGTTGTGGAGGAATGAGTTGCAATTTTCTTGATGACTATAAGGTATAGTCAGACAACTAGAATCAATACAGAGTGTTTTCAACATTCTACTTAGAAAATTTTGAAGCATTTTCATAAAGTCTTAGAAGTAGTTAATCTTCTTTCAAAAAGAGTCATTACTCTACAATCCTTTACAATACACCTCCTGCAATTCAACATAATTTAAAATACTCACTATTTTCAGCTACATTCATATATTCAGTTACTAATTTCATTATGTTCTTATATTTAATTGATTATTTTAATCATAGAATTTTACATTTTAAGATTGCATAGGAGCAATAGATGGTACAAAAATTGATGCACATGTTTCAACTGATAAACAAATACCATATAGGGGTAAAAGAAATAATCTAACCTAAAAAATTATGTGTTATTTCTCATTTGATATGCGTATCATATATGTAACGACTGGATGGGAAGGTACAAATCCAACTAATTGATTTCTCATAAATATAGTAATTATGATTAATAGCTTTTAATTATTATATTTTCTTTATATATGTTAAGTAAGTTCTATTTGGTTGATTTAGGTTATACTAGTATGCCTAAATTTTGTTCACCATATTAAGGTGAGAGATATAATTTACGAGATTATAGTAGAAGAAGAAGATCTCAAAGTCCACATAAATTATTTAACTATAGGCATTCTTCATTTTGAAATGTTGTTGAAAGACGTTTTACATTCTCAAAGTAAGATTACCGATACTTTTGAACATGTTGAGTTATGATATAAAGAAACAAAAATATATTGTTATTGCTTATTGTGTTATACGTAATTATATTAGGATGCATAACAAAGCAATAAATTATTTGATAGTTGTGTTTAAAATGAATAGTAAACTTTAGAAAGAATAAATGAAGATGCAAGTTCTCAAGTAGATTATAATTTCACTCTAACATAACTTTAAAGTATGTCTCAAAAGTATGATGGAATTGCCATACAAATATGGATTGATTATATTGAAGAAATTTCTAATTGATTTATGTTTCTTTCTTGTAATTTATACTACTTTTATGTTTTAAAGTGTTATAGTATGATGAACATCTTTTCTTATTTAATTGGAATGACTTAATTTATTTTTATATATTATAAACTCTTAGTATATAAAATTGATGTGTAAATTTCTTTAATTATATTAAATATTTGTATTTTTAGTTCTAATGATAATGAAAGTTAATTAATTTAAGAATATAATTTGATATTGTTAAAAAATAAACTATAATCCAATATTATCATATAAAAATGTAATTAAAAATAAAAATAGGATAATGAATCTAAACATATTTTTGTTTTCGAATTTTTATTATAAATATTAATCAAATATGTTTTTGTTTTTAGTTTTTTAATTACAAATCTCAACTAAGTAGGTTTTAATTCTTTAATAAAAACATAAATTAAAAACCATAATTAAAAAAGGAAGTAGAATCAAATGACACCTAAGAAAACCCTAGAATTTAGGTTAGACTATAGCCATTTTGACCACAGCCTCAAAGGAAAGAGGAGAATCAATTTCTGCTTCTCATCTCATTCATCTCACTATCAACAGAAAACATTGATCTCTACTATCTTTTAAATCTTAAGCATATGATATGTTTTTTCTTTCATTACCTTTCTTGCTTGAACCTCCTTTTAATCGACCTCCGTTTCTTGCATTGTTTTGCATCAATGGAGTTTATGTTTAGATAGTTTCCATAGGGAGGTTAAATATTTATTATTTTTCCTAAATCATTATTATTATTCATTATTTTAGGTGGAAAAATCAGTAATGTTTGTTTTCTTTCTTTATAAAATTATCTACTTTATAATTCATTTTGGCATAATTCTATTTAAGAAGTCATACTCTTTAGGAGAATAAGTGACTCATAACTATTCTTTATTTTATAATTATTTGTATTATAGGCCATCTATTACTTTGGGGATTATCCTTGATGAAACATGAAACTTTTAAAATGCAATAACTGGGTGTATGATCATGTTTCATTTCATACCGCATATGGAACCATTTTTTATTTTTAAAAAGTTTGATTACAATTCTACTAATAAGTTCTCAAACATCCATTAGTTATATTTTTGTGTAGGATGGGAGGTTCTAGAAAATTTCAAATCCAAATGGTTAAGATCATATCCAAATTTGAGCACTTAATTAAGGTTTTCAAGGAGATTACAAACTTTGGAGATCTCGTCAAGTTCAAGTCCAAATAAACCTTCAAAAGTTAATCACTTTCATATAAAAGAGAGCATTTAATTGAGATTGACTTTTTATATATATATATAATTATAGGTTATTTTTATTAATTTTTTTAATTCCAAACTTAATTTTAATGTGGGCCATAACTTTAAATGAAAGTTCTTTAATAAATTAGATATAAGTCCTAAGTTCTTAAGAATCCTTAAGCCCAAGCCAATAAGATTGACTTACAAGGTTTAATGGGAAAAAGCTTCACTCATATTTAATGTCCCATCTTCTAAAGATGAGAGGGTTACTAGCAAACTATCTCAAGTGCATAATAGGCAATGGTTAAAGAGCTTTATTGATATATTATAACTAGAGTAATATAGGCCCCCTAATAGCATCCATAATGATAAATCTACTACAAGGCACTCCAATGAACTCAAAGGTTAACATATGAATTACGTCAGATTAATGGAGGAATGTGCCCCCAAGCCTGACCCCTATATGTTGGGAAAAATCAACGAATTATATCCCACAGGTAAGTAAATAAGGAAATAATACGTAAAAATTTAACGTGGCTTACCCTTTAATTTGGGTTATTTCCACAAGCCAAACTCAAAATAAATCTTCCGTTAATGAAAACAATAGGTATAGAGAGTGAAAAATGACACGACAAATAGTGACACTCATACACAAGGTGTTTCCCAAATTTACTATCCCTAAGATAATATCCTTTATTTATCAAAATGATAATTCCTTACTTTTTTGTCACTCCTTTTAGGAAAACGTTTCCTAATAAACCCAAAAAGAATCACTCTCTCACACTCACCATATTTCATATATGATGCATATATAAGAGAAAGAGGGAGGGAGGGTCAATTTATAGACTTTCCAATGCCTTAACAAGCTATGGAAAACTTGCTTAATGCAAGTCGTCACCTAGCTTTCTAAATGCAAGTTGCTGCCTAGCCTACTAAATGCAAGTTGTTAACAACTTGTTATTAACAGCTTGATGCCCTTTTTTATAATATAATCTTTTAGTGTGGTGGTACCCCATGTAAGTCGGTACCACCTTACAATTCTCCCCCTACCGACAACATAGGGTTGTCATTCCTGCAGATGATTGACAGAACTCAAACTTTTCCCTTGGTAAAACTTTTTTCATCATATCTGATCCATTCTCATTCGTATGAATCTTCTTAAGTTGCAATAGCTTCTTCTCTAACACCTTTGTTATTTACTGATATCTCACATCAATATACTTTGATCTTGAATGGAATAAGGAATTCTTCCCAAGGTTAATAACACTATGACATTCATAAAATATTCAATATCTTTCCTGCTGAAAACCAAGTTCATCTAAGAACTTCTTCATCCATAGGAGCTCCTTGCAAGCTTCAGTTGTAGTAATAAATTCTGCTTCAGCGGTGGATAGAGAAATATATTTTTGCAATTTTGATTGCTATAACAGAGCTCCATAATTGAACCCAAGCTTTCTATATTATTTAGTGATATTTTCATGGATTTTGTTATACTTTTCGGCTCTTTTTGTTGGATATTGTGCTTAATTTAGTCCAAGAGTGTTTGTCTTGAATTAATGTAGTTTGAAGGTGAAATTGTCATAATTACTTAGTAATTGCACTCATTTGATTCATAGGACAATTGATATTTCAAACTATTGCTTTTTATTACAGGACCCTCAAGAAGTAGAGCCAAAAGTGAAGACCAAGAAATTGCTAAGTCACAAGATCAAATAAGAAGCCTTTCGTAAGAAGTTTGTCGCGGCAAAGAAAGTGTTTCGCCACGGCAAAACCACAGACATCACAATGACCTTTCGAGTAAAGTTCGCTGCGATGAAGTCAATAATATTTGTCGTGGCAAACTTTCGAAGCAGCTCAGACCCGAACCATTTTTGGAAATGTTACATATCCATTTTGCAAACCGATCTATAACCCGTTTTACAAACCCTATTTCGGGATAAATGACAAAAACATAAGGGAGAGCTGACATCTTTTATCATCTATCTATCTTCTCTCACCGTGCTCTCATCTCTCTCATCTCACCCTCATTTTTCATTATTTTTCCACCGTTCAACCTCCACCATGGCTAGCTCTGATTCATTTCCAGTTGTGAAGTTTTCGAGTGCAATGCATGGCTAAGCGCTTCTTTCCTCTTGAAGATGTAGTGATAGCTGGAGTTCAATGTGCTTAAAAGGGGAGTAGTTTAATCCATAGTTCAGTTATGATTTATAAATTCCTAGGTCTAGGATTTGTAATTTGTAGCTGAGCTATTTGATTATGGTTTAATCAAATGTTGGATATTTATTATGTGTAGTTTGGATTGGTTAATGTAGAACTTTAAGCTTGAATATATGAAGTTTCATATATGTCTATTTGTGATCTTCTTGATTCTCTTTGATCTTGCATGATTGTGTTTAATATTGAGTTGATTGAGATTTTATTTGACCTATTGCATTGGGTAATCCTACTACACACACTAAGAGTACTTAATGGGATCTTGAGAAATGGAGTTCTATTGATTAAGATCCTGGACTTAAAAAGTACTTTAAGATTTTTGGACTAGGATTGCCAAAGCTCATTTTCAAGAGGATTCTATCACTTGTTTTCATCTTTCCGTTCTCTATTCCCAAAAACCCAAAAATACAATTTACATACTTTTTACACTTTAATCTAGTTCAGTTAATCATTTTAAAGATCAACCCCCCCTCTTCCCAATTAGTTTGCATAGCATGACATATAGGTTAACTTAGGTCCATTTATTTTAGGTTCTGATTAAGTGAAACGACCCGAGTTTGCATCCTATATTGTAATCCTTGGATTATTTTTGATTTGACCTCCAAGGGCTTAACGACTAAAGTGTGAATCACTCCCTTTGTAAAGATAATTAGGTAACCTGATATAGACTTTCTCAAGTCAACATTATTGGCCTTGTCTACATCTATGTAACCAACTAACACAAGCTTGGTAGTTCTAAAACGTAAGCATATTTTGGAATTTCCATATAGATATCTAAGAATCCACTTCATGGCACCCCAATGTTCCTTACTAAGATTTGAAAGGAACCTACTCACTACTCCAACTACGTGAACAATATCTAGCCATGTACATAGTATGGCCATCAAACTTCCAACTGTAGAAGCATAAAAGACTTTCATAATCTCTTCCTTCTCTTTATCCATCAAAGGCATTGCTTAGTACTCAGCCTAAAGTGATTAGAAAGAGGAAAACTAAACGCTTTAGCTTTATCCATGTTAAACCTTTGAAGTACTTTCTCAACATACTTCTCTTGTGACAACCATAATTTCTTAGCGCCTGTCTCCAATAATTGTCATACCAAGAATTTGTTTTTTTAGCCCCAAGTCTTTCATGGAAAAAAACTTGCTTGACTACTTCAAACTATTGATTCTATTAATATTTTAGCCAACAATCAACATAGTGTCAACATAGAGCAAAAGGATAATGAAGAGAATTTTTGTACAAAAACATAGTAATCTAAAGTAGTCTTCTTATAGCCTTAGTCCCCCATAACTGTCTCAAATTTTTTATACCACTATCTTGGTGCCTGTTTTAAACCACGACGGTTTTTCATCAATCTACACACATAGTACTCTTTCCCTTTTTCCTTGAAGCCCTTTAACTGCTCCATATATATCTCCTCTTCCAAATCACCATGAAGAAAGATTGTTTTGACATCCAAATACTCGATTTCAAACTCTAGAATTTTTGCTAAACCAAGCACTGTATGGATGGATTTCATTTTCACAATTGGTGAAAATATCTTGCCAAAATCAACACCTTGTCTTTTGGTTGAAACCTTTAACAACTAATCTAGCTTTGAATCCTAGATGAGGATTCTGTTCTTTATGCTTAATCCTAAACACCCACTTATTTTTCAAATCTTTCTTGACTTTTGATAACTACACCAACTCAAAATTTTTATTCTCATGCAAGGACTTCATCTCATCTTGCATGGCTTTAACCTATTTCATATTATGTTCATCTATCATAGCCTCTTGAAATTCTCAGGTTCTCCTCCATTAGTAAGTAACATATACTGATCACTAATGTATCTAGTAGAGGCTTGCCTTACTCGAGTAGATCTCCTTATTCAAACCTGGGTAGTCTCTGGTGCTGGTGGTTAATTCTGAACATCATCTTCATTAAAATCTTCATTTGATTAATTTTGAATGGGAGCATCATCATCAGCTATGTTCAAATAACAATTTTTTAATTCATCTCCAATTTTTCTTGGCACTGTTTTTGGAGGAATTAAGTCTAAGTCCACTAGGTCACCATCAATTCTTAGAACTTCCTTTTCACTTTGTCAAGATCTTTAATGTTTTGATCTTTGACAATATAACATCATGGCTCCAAATCAGCTTCTTCTAGACTAGATCATAAAACTGATTGTTGAATTGATCTTCTCCATAACCAATAAATATACACTAGTGAGTCTTGACATCAAGCTTGGATCTCTCATCTTTAGGGATATATAAATAAGCTTAGTTGAACACCCTTAGATGATCATATAAAGCATCCTTTCTTGACCATACTTTCTCTGGAACATTAGGCTGTAAAGGGATGTAGGGTATGCGATTTAATACATATACTGTTGTGAATAAAGTCTCACCCCAAAATTTCTTAGGCAACTTTGCCTATGAAAGTATGCATCTAACTCTCTCCATCAAAGCCTTGTTCATCCTCTCAGCTAAGCCACTCAATTGCAGTGTCCTAGAAGAAGTAGTCTGATGTCAAATACCATGCTCTTTGCAATAAATTAACAATAAATGGTTCAGTGTATTCTCCACCATTGTCTATTCAAATGGCTTTCAACTTCTTCCTAGTTTGTCTTTCAACCAAAATTTCTTAAAAACATCTAGCACTTGATCTTTATTCTTAAAGGTGTATACCCACATATTCCTTAAATGGTCATCAATGAAAGTCACAAAGTATTGAGCACCACCTAGTGACTTTTGCATTTCCCCCATAGATTTAAGTGTACCAAATCTAACACATTCTTCATTCTAAAAGGAGGGGAACTTTGAAAGCAACTCTATTTTGCTTTCCTACTAGACAATCAACACACTTCTTTAAATGAACCTAGTCAATTCTAAATAATGCATTTTTTTTAACCAACTGAGTCATTCCCTTGAGTACCATCTTTCTCCACTAAATTGACAACATCATTGGAGAGCTTTGCTAGCATCACATATAACTTTAAGCACTTTTGACCTTTGACAATTACCAAGGTGCCTTTAGTAAGTTTCCATTTTCCATCTTTAAAAGTTCTACAAAAACCTTCATCATCAAGTATGTTAATAGAGATTAGATTTAGGTAAAGATTAAGAACATATCTGATACCTTTTAGAGTCAATATCATGTCATTTTCTGTCTCTAAATAAATATCACCTTTTTCAATAATTTTGGCCAAACCGCTATTTCTCATTTTAACAACACTAAAATATCCTTGTGTATATGATGAGAAGAGTTCTTTATGTGATGTGCTGTGAATAGTGGCACCATTTTAACCTATACAGTTGAACTCATAGGATGTACTATTCATATCATTATCGTATAAGATGAAGTGAAAGTAACCAATGGTGGCAGTCGTCAATGCTTCTTCATCATCACTATTATCATCTTTCTTGACTTCTTTGCCCTTGTTCTTTTCTTCTTTGAACTTCTGGCAGAACCTTTTGACATGAACCTTCTTCATACAGTGTTGGCACTCAATGTTTGCATATTTATTTGATCTTCCTTTGCTCTTATCTCTAGAATTTAGACCTCTAGATTTGCTCCTCCCCGTGGAAATTGTGTTTTGTCTATATTGAAGAGGCTGAACTCTATGATCTCCATCTCATCTCTTCATTCAAAATTCCACTTTTTACAGATTCTATGTTAACAACACCATCAATTGCAAAATTGGTATTGAAATCTTCAAAGTCTCCCAATACTCTGGCAATTGAGAAAACAAAACAAAATTAAACTACCGCAAGCAAATTATCGAAAACAGCCAAAAGGATAAAAGTGTCAAATATGTGCAAAACTCTGTTCTTTGATCAATCTCGGCCTACACACGATTAAACACATCTCATTGTTATAATGCTTTCAGACCTCTTTTAGGAGCATTAATCATAGACTAACAACACCTTCTACTAATCTCAATTTTTCCTTAAGTCGTGTTTAATTAAAAGACGCTCATTAGTTAAACCTAACTACTAAATAACCTTAAACACACTCTCTAGATTTAATTAGGCGGCTACATTATGAAATGGAAAATGGATAAATGTAGGTAGTAACATTACAAACTCGGGTTATCTTACCTAAGTTACGTTGTTCCTAATGATTCAAGGTCAATAGTGGCTACTAACGAATCTCAAACACAACAATTACAAATTATATTCAAGATTCTAGCTATGGGTTCGTAATAGAACAATCCAATGAACGCATTAGCATCATCTTTATAATAGCCAAACCATTCAACATAGAACAACAATAACAATCCTGAAGAGAGATTGAACATTAAACAAAGAGAAAATATGCTTAATCATAACTCGGGTTTCAATTTTACCTTCGAACTGGTGTTGGAAAGCTAGCTTTCCATCTTCTCCATGAGTCTCCAAGAAGTAGCTTTTGTAGCCTCCATTCTTGTTGAAAACTAAAGAGAAAATGAAGAAAAACCTTATCTATCCACATATGTTTCTATCATCA
The DNA here is from genome assembly GCA_025531955.1 of Erythroxylum orinocense. Classification (NCBI taxonomy): domain Eukaryota; kingdom Viridiplantae; phylum Streptophyta; class Magnoliopsida; order Malpighiales; family Erythroxylaceae; genus Erythroxylum; species Erythroxylum orinocense. The sequence goes on along the minus strand of JANZLX010000007.1, from coordinate 6,157,304 downwards.
CAAAATAGTCCTTTATAGTAAAAAAACTAGGTTAAAAATGGGACAAGTGGCAAGTAATGGGTGTGACATGCTCTCACGGTCATGACAACTTCTAATGGATAACAAAACTATTCTTCATTCTTTTAAGTGCTTTCTTGTCTCATCTTCATTCTAATCCTTCTCCCTTTTGCTCTATGAAATATTATTTTATTGCTTTTGTACTGTTGGGTTTATTTTTAATTTAAAGCTTGAAGGATGGTTTTGTAAAATCATATTAAATTTAATTTACATAGTTAAAAGTTTGGAATTAGCAATCTATAAAAAGAATTTGTTAATGACATTAGTAATTAACATATATAGCAAAAATTATAGAAATTTTGAATATAAATATTTCTTCTAAAATAATTTAATTTTTAGTGTTGTATGCAATTTTAAAACTATTGAATAGTAGTTAAATGTGTGGTCAAAATTTTATTTTCTTTCCAAAATATTTAAACAAATCCATATCTAAATCAACCAATTTATATAACTGTGACTGATCCAGGGAATTGGGAATATAACTGTGGCAATGTTAAAAGCAAAATTTCCCTGATGAAGTATAGTTTTTGGCGAAATCCTGCTGTGACATTGATATGAAAGATAGTGATTCCTTTTTCTTTTTTTCTTTTTCTTTTAGGTGAGCTCGGAGGTAGGTGGCATGACTCGTTGGTGTTTGTTGTCAACGAGATCCAAGCATTTTGCTCCCATACGTTCCAAGTTCTCTCTGACTTCACGTGCGCTCCTACCCACGTACAGTGATGTAGTAAAGGCCAGGAGCCATATCCAAGCCTAACCAAAACTGGCGTTTCTTCCAATTGAAAACTATGCCTACTGGATATCGTATAACCTGCTTTCCAGTTTGATGGTATTAATGTTGTAGATACTCGTCCATATCTGGAAGTTTAAAATCTTCAGCAAATAATTCTACAGTATAAATTGTACTTAGGAAATGGCACGTCATTCTGAATTTAAGTATTTTCTCCAAGCAAGTGGAGTCAAAAATTTAAAATAGAAAGATCTAAATATTTAGTTTCTTAAGTTTTCAGGAGCTAGTACACCACTGGCCTTCAAATAACTCCGTCATATATATATATATATATATATTTTGAGGAGCTCATTGCACCACTAAACCCCATGTACCTCCGTCCCTGTATATGATCATGCTTTTTGTGACCTCAAACAAAGGATGAGTAATTAGTCCAGAGAGCAGAAGTCCAATAATAAATAAGCTGAATATTAACTTATATGGTATGACATGTGACATTATATGAGATTACAAAACTGAATTTTTAATTTTTCGTTTATTTAGAATTTCGTATTCTAGAGGTGAGAATTCTAATTGAAATTGAGATTTAATAGTTGCTTATGTTATCATTTTTCTATTGTTATTGAATCATTTTATAAAATTGAGTAGCATACATCATATTAAACATATCACGAAATTGTATAAATGCAGATAATTCAAAAATATACATATTTTACCATCCATCTTTGTTTGAGTAAAGGTTGAGACTTTTAAGTAAGCTCGACAAATTTCAAATAACATGTTAAAACTTTTAATTGTTCTTAACAAAGTTACATAAAACAATGCCAACAAAATATTTTTTGTACTTTTCTTAATGCATGAATCTTCCAATGAATCAAAAAAATATATATGTTCGTGAACTTATTTAAGTAGACTACAAGAAACCTATTATAATAACTTTATTAGGCTTTTCCATTATAGAACCCAATTCATATTAATAAGGTATCATTTTCTTTACTAGGCTTCAACCACTCACTTAGATCATTTATTATGTTATTTTATTGTCTATATTCTAGATCAAAATTTAATTTTCTTATCCTTAGTCTTATGAAAATGGTAATGCATAAATTTTTAATAGAAATAAAATTCCAACGTTCTCCCCTTTGAACAAATTTTAATTATCGTACTTACAGTAAGAAAAATAATAAAGGCTAAGAAAATAAAAAGGAATACTACATCGATCAACCTTTCTAAAACACTTAATCTAAGGATAATTGGTAAAACTTTCAATATTAGAAAGTAACCGAAAAATCTATCATATGTGACACAAATTTAACACAATCTCACATATCCAATAACATTATTAACATAAATGAAAAAATGGACTATCACAAAATGTAGCAATACCTAAAAGATTTATAGTATAGCATATTTCATTTTTCGATCTCAATTTCTACAAACTTGATACTAAAATAGAGAATTCAAGTTTGTGGGATTTGAATATTCATGTTTGTGTTAGCTTCCAAATTACTTTGTTCCTTCTTTAGTTCCAGTAGCTCTTTACCCTTGTTAATGGTTTTATTATGGAGCAAGGTTGTTTCTAAACTAGATTTCTTGTCACTATTAGTTCTTAATCTTGTACTAGAATGACATTAGTTCCAAAATCCATTATCTCTAACTGAATGAATGAAGGATATGAAATACTAATAGTATTAACTTTACTACAATTTGTAATGTGAGAAAAATCGACCTTATTATAAAAATCATGTTCCAAAAAACTGAGCTATTTATGAATCTACATTCTAGATATCCTACAGATGGATATCTTACAAAGGAAAAATAAGTTGAATAGGAATGCATTTTATTTTTGTTAGGAATATATAGATGCATCTTAGCAATGTAGCTCCAAACTCGAAGATAAGTGAGACTTGGTTTCCATCGTTTTTATAACTCCAAAGGTGTTTTGGGTACTAGTTTGCTTAGGATTTATTGAAAATATACATGGTAGTCTTGATAACTTCATCCCAAAGGTAATATGGAAGGTTAGTCTTGCTCTACATACTCCTTATGATATCCTTTAAGAAGTGATTCCACCTTTCAACTATACCATTCTATACAAAACTACTTAGTATAATAAATTGAGCTATTATGTTACAACTTTTCAAATATTTGGAAGGTATGCCTATCCTTTATTTAAAAATCTCATATTTTCCATAATACTTACCTTTACAATCAAACCTAACAAACTTGATTGATTTTTCTAATTAGTTCTCAAATCCACGCTTAAAGATCTTAAACTTGTTAAGAACCTCATACTTTTCTTTAATCAATAAGACATATCTATAATGAGAATATCCTCAATAAAAGTCAGAAAATATCTAGAATTATGGTCAGTGGGTGAATAATGAATGCAAATATTAGTATAAACAATTTTTAAAAATTCATAATTATGAGTTGACCTCTTTTTTCTTATTTTGATTAACTTGTCTCTGCAACATTTAATACATGGTTTTGGATTATCAAAATTAATAGCTAGAATAATGTTTTTCTTTATCAATATTTTAACTCTTTCTTAGAGATGTGACATAATCTTTAACGGCGCAATATGAATGATTTTTCTTTTATTAGAGGTCTTTTACTAGTAACCCTTTCATCAATATACCAAGAATCATAGATTTCATTAGAATTTTAAAACATTCTATACACCATATGGTAAGAAAGTTGTGCTAACATGTTTTGCACAAAAGATAATTGTATACTAAAATTATTGGTTACAAAGTTATAGCCTTATTTATCCAAAATTGATAGAGATTAAATTTACTCTAAGGACAATAAATAGAACGTGTCATACAAAACAAATTTAAAAAATCAGTATCAAGGTTTAAACAAACAACTCTAATAACATCTATATCAAAATTGTTATTATTGCTAACCATCAATTTACTCATGGAGACAACTAACTAAAGATAAGATAATAAATTAAATTTTATCTACTTTATTTGAAATTAATTATATGAAAATTAACTCAATTATGAATTTAAAAACTTTTGATTTGAACTTTTATAAAGTTGAAGTATAATTATTACCAATATAATAAATCCAGAAATTTTTAAAAATCAACTTTATACATCTATATGACCTTAAAAAAAGTCCAAAATAACTTTAAGGACCATTATGTAAATTCCAAAATTTTAGGTTCTTTTAATCATATAGTATGCATGCTGACATCAGTTGCATGTGATAGTTACACTCATTCGTGATGCCTACGCACTATCTAAATGCATGAGACACATATGGACCTCGCATCCGACCCGATTTAACATACGCCAACCCAATACATGTGCTTGATGCAGTCAAATATTCCTCCCACTTTATGGTGCGTGTATTATATATGCCAAATGTGCACATACAAGACGTAATCTTTTATGGCGCGTGTGAGACGTATGTAACATCCGCATACCCCCTGGGAGGATATGTAAGTGTCACACAAAATAAAACCGAAACAATCCAAAACATACCAAACATTCCTTACATGTATTTCCAGAAATTTGAACAACATACGTTACCTTTCATTAAAAGTTGTTTTTAAACAGAACACATCAAACATATTTTATTTATCCAAATACATGTCATAATTTCAAAAGCCAACCAATATAAAGGTTATTACAAATTTATTACAAGATATTACAAACCTTATCTACAAATATGCAAAATGTCTCATTACATTAAATACAACTTATAAAACAAACTCAAACATACATCTTGTCAAAACAAAACACATCCTCTTTTGGCCACTGCGGTAGTCCTTATCCTAGTCTTTAAACCTTTTTATCAAAACCTACACAGAGGCAAAACTACCGTGCTAAACATAAAGCTTAATAGGTAATAACTAAATATAACGCATAATGGCGTGTAACGCCCCATATTAGTGGTTAGGATATTAAGAAAATTTAGTACATTTTATGCTTTGCATATTTGAATATTTGCTTATTGTGCATAAGCATTTTGGACACATACAATAATTATGCATGTATTCATGGCATTTTTCAGGTAAATTGGTTTATAAATGGAAATTATGGATTTATTTGGAATGTATTAAATATGATTTGGCAATTTTTGTACATTTCAGGTATTTTAGAAATATTTGGTGAATTAGTTTTGAGTTGAAAATTTATTTGGAGAGTTATATTAGTATTTTGGAATTTTAGGAAAATTTTCTTTTTCTCTGAAAATTTTGGGTATTTATAGATAAAGGAAATTACGGAATAATAAAATAAAATAAGAGAAATAAATAAATAGACCTATTAAAATGTGACAAATGGCTAAATTGCTATTGTGACAAATGGTGAACCGGTGGAGAGAAAATAGCACACGTGAAGGACATGCAATGAACCGTGTGTTATTATGTTTTAAAAGTTACATTAGCTTTTGATTATTTAAAGTATTTCTCTGCTTGGTCTTCTCCATCATCGAACATGGAGTTGCTTTTGTTGGGTTGTCTGTGAGCTATTACTACTGCTGGGAATAATTGAATCCAGTAAGTAGTTCTGATAATGTTCTTTTTCTAGTGTATATATATATGCATGCATGGGTTTTAGAATAGTAGTTACGATGATGCTCTGTTCTTTTCTTATTAATAAGCATGAATGTTTTTGGAAAGTTTTGAATGAGCTAAATGTGTTGGAGAGGAAACCAACTATAGTTATAGCGTCAGTTTGTGTTGCATGCTTGAGAAATGTCATGTTATAAGATAGTGT
>JANZLX010000007.1:6108595-6126384 GCA_025531955.1 Erythroxylum orinocense | reverse complement strand
TTATTATTATTTTAAAAACTTTGAAAAGGGGGGTGGGGGGAGGAGAGAGGCAAAGAGATTTTAAAATTTTTTAAAAATTTTGCAAAAAAGTCCCTCAATTTTTTAAAATTTCTGGTACCGACTAGTATTTGATCAGTATTTTGAATACCGACCAGTACAACTGAAACGGACTGGTACTGACCGATATTCAAACTCGGTACCAAACTTAAAATACCGGTACCGAATTTGGGCCGGAACGGAACGGTATTCACATCACCGAGCAAAGATAAGAATTTATAGTTCGTATTTTTATTGTGTTTTATGCATTAATCATACTATAAATTAAAGTTATTTTGTCTTTTTACAAGTTGAATGAAAATTTTTATTTTTCTTCCATTATACACATAATTAGATCCTATCTTAATTTTCCTTAATAAGATCCATCTTTACATCTATAAATTATTGCTTTAATATTATTGATATCTACTTACTTTCTTAAAACTCAATCCCTACCTCTCTATTTTCCTCCAAAAAATTTCAATGCTTTATAAAGCATTTAATGCTGCTTACAGAATCTCAAAGCTTCTCACAACAACATTTAATGCTTTTAAAATAATGGTTTACGTAGAGCATTTCTACCCCTCCATTTTCCCTCAAAAAATTTCAATGCTTATAAAACATTTAATGCTGCTTACAGAATGTCAAAGCTTCTCACAACAACATTTAATGCTTTTAGAATAATGGTTTATGTAGAGCATTTAATGTTTCTTCATAATAGAAGTCATCATTTTCTACTAAAATAATCTTAATGCTTCTGAAATTTAAATGGCACATTTAATGCTTCTCAGAAATCATGCTTCTCTACTTAAATAGCCCTAATTCGCCGATAATCTAGTATACACGGAAGTCTTCTTCATTATCTGTGCATAGCTCCAAGCACCGTCTAGCATACACAAAACACGACACAATTTTCAAGTTAACTATATAGAAAGTGAAGTGGTTCCTTGGATTTTTGTAGGAAGAAGAAGCTTTGAAGCAACTCAATATCTCTGTTTATGTCTCTGTCCCTGTCACCCCGGAGCTGCTTCTTAAGATTTCAATCCCACGACGATTCTTTCATCACTCTTATCCCTGCAAATTGACGGCACCAAAACTTAATCCACCTCTAACACCCTTAGCCAAATTTCAACACCCCTAGAGCATCTATTATAAGATCTTGGGTGTAGGTTGTTGGAGACAATAAACCTGAAACCAAATTATCTTTTTGTCCCCCAAGTGAAGTAGCAGAAACTAGGATTATATCTCCTCCCTTAGAAACACTCAAAACAGGTGCAAAGAGGTAGAAAGCAACATTATTTGGCTTTTCCTTGACAAAAGGATTGCCTTTCCTATTATGAAGGAATGTGCCTTTAGCAACTAGAAGAAGCATGGTTTTAAAGAAGTATTGGTGAACTCTAAAGATGTGTTTTTGCTCAGATTTAATCATCTAGAACATACTAATCAAGTCCTAGAAGTAGGACTTTAGCATGTATATAGTAAACTAGTATTTCTATAGATATGGAGACAGGAATAAATATAAAGGAAAGTAAGCATGAACACATACTAGTGTGGATATGCATTCATAGAGTTCCTCTTAAATACTAGACTACCTCAAGGCTGAGTCACTTGGCGGGCTTTATTGGCAAGCCCATATATATGGGCCAAGCAAAAGATGAAATCTAGAGAATTAACTATGCTCTTATTTATATTCTAGTTAGAGATTTAACAAACTTACCCAAGGAGATACCTATCATCAACCTAAATAAGCAGATGCAACCCTAACCAAATTACTCCAAATCAAATTGTTTCAGGAAGATACAATGATCCAGCTTAGGCTCATGCTACATTGATTCCAAGTATGAAGAACCATACAATTTGTTTGTTTTGTAACAAGCATTTGAAAAGTAGAGGAATCCCTCGATGTAAGAAGCATTTAGCAGGGGTTAAAGGAGACGTGGAGTTCTATAAAAAAGTTAAGTCATGATGTGAAGTGACAAATAAAAACTTTTCTTGAAGAATACCAATTCGAGAAAAATAGAAGGGAGAGATTGAATTATCAAATTGGTAGTGGAAGTTTGTTTGTTGATTGTCGTGATGATTGTGGAAATGTTGAAGGTGGTAGTGGTAGTGGTCCATCCCAGGCCCAAGAAGAAGTTAATGTTATACTTAGAGCTAACGTGAGGAAAAGAAAAAGGTAAATGACTAGTATTTTTGTACCACGAACAACTCCTAAAGCCCAGCCTTCAATTTGTTGTGTCATGCAATCAAGTGATGCAGCTCAAAATGTAGAAATGACAGTAGCTAGATGGTGGTATGTTATAGGTTCATCATTCAATGCTTCCCAGTCTTACTATTATCAGCCTATGGTGGATGTTATAGCCTCTTACAATCCGAGATACAAGGCTCCTTCGATTGATGACTTAAGAGGTTTTTTTTTTATAAATCAGTAATAAGATTAAAGAAGAAAAATTTATATACACAGCTTGAGAGAGTATATAACCTCATCTCAAAACAAACAGAAACTTAAAGAACTTGTGCTATTTAATCCCCAAACAATGCTCCACAAAAAGGAAACAACATCAAACCTGAAATCTAAGATACAATGAGGACCTTAGGACCTAAGCAACTTCTCCACGTGAATCAGTTTTAAACCAGAAGCATCCAGGTAGTTGTACAGAGGATATCTCAAGGTGCTTCAGAAACCTCATCAAACACATAGTCTTAAGAACCCCCCATTAATGTAGACATGCTTTCCTAGATTCTGCCTATCCTTGATTGGTGTACTGAAGTAGATGCCGCCCCATGAAGGCCTGCCTTGGCCACTGAGTTGTCCGCCTTGCTTCTTGATCTACTATCAACTTGTTGCTAGAGTTGGTGCCCTGACGAGTGGTGAAATGTAATGAAGGAAGGGTTGCTGTGCTAAGGTGTCTGCTGCCAACAGTCTCCTCTGCCGTGAGTGGAAAAACTTCCCTTCTTTGAATGTGATTAGGAAGTGTCACCATCAGTCTCCCAAAATGTGATTGTGTACATGAAATAAAAAACCTCCTAGCAGAAGTTAACGAGAAAGAAAAGAAACTCTCCTGCCTTACCTACCCTTAATGCGTGCTCCTTTTGGAAAGAACGCAATGCCAGGACCTTTGCAGATACAACTATGTAGGTGGATGGCTTGAAAGCTAGAGTGATCACCAAAGTTGAGTTGCTCAGTTTTTGAAATTAAAAGTTATTTGGCAGAAAGAAAATAAATTGGGCTACTTATAGATGTTCAATCATAAGTAATGGTTGGACAAATAGGAGACAAGAGACTATTATTTTTTTTGGTTTATTTTGTAAATGACTTAATGTTTTAAAAGTCCATTGATGCATTTGACCTTATTAGGAATACTGATACTTTATTTAAGAAATTCGATGAAGTTGTGAATGAAGTAGGTCCAAAAAATATTATTCGGTTCATTAATGACAATGATTCTACTTATAAAGCGGTAGGAAGAAGGTTATAGGATAAGTATAATTCCTTATGCTGCACATTACATTGACCTAATACTAGAGAATATAGGGATCCTAGGCATTTTCCTATTCTTGATGAGGCTATGTAGAAAGGTAAAAAGTTGAACAATTTCATTTATGATGCATGGGTGTTGAATTTAATGAGAAAGGAATTTACCAATGGTAGGAATTTGTGTCGTCTTACTGTTAAAAGATTTGCAACAAATTTTTTGTCACTTTAGTCTTTTGTTACAATGAAAAAAGAGTTGAGACAAGTGTTCACAAGTGATAAGTAGGTTGCATTTTAGCATGCTAGGTATAATACTGGATTGAAGGTTTCCAAAATCATATTAGAAGATAGAAAATTTTGGTCTCAATGCCAATTTGTTATCCAAGTTTGTGAGCCTTCGGTGAGATTGCTTCCCTTGGCTAATAGTGAAGAAAAGACAACAATGAGTTTTTTTAATGCTATGGAGAGGGCGAAAGAAGCAATTAAGGCCAATATGAAATATAGGCCTTCTTTGTACGCACCGTATCTTGCAATCATCAATGAGAGATAAGAAAGTAAACTTTCTAATCCATTGTTCGTAGTTGGGGCGTCTTTTAATCCTAGGGTCTATTTCAAACCAGATTTTACAAAGAAAGCTGAAGATAATAGAGGAATGTTATTCACTATTACAACAATCGTCGGTCATGACATAATGCAAAATCTTTTGAGCTCATAAATGGAGCTTTCTAAGTAGTCTTCTAGGGATTTTGAAAGGTTGGTTACTATTCGAAAAAGAGCAAAACTTTCTCCAAGTATTAATTGTTTCCTTTTCTTATTTATTGAAAATTAATTATCACTTTATTTTTTTGTAATGTTACTTTTGTTATATTATGACCTACAGTTTCTTGGTGGGATCAATTCGGAACTAGTATTCCAGAATTGCAAAAGTTTGTAATTTAGATTTTAAGTCAATATGTGAGTGCAATAAGCTATGGACGAAATTGAAGCATATTTGAATTCATCCATTCCAAGAAAAGGAATATATTGGAGCACAAGAGATTGAATGACTTGGTTTTTGTTTGTTACAATTTAAAGCTTCGAGAAAGGTATGCTATTATCATTATTAATCTCGATATAATTTTCTAATAATTTATTGTTTACTAGGACTCTTCATAGCACTAATTGTTCAACAAATCGAATTTCTATTGATAATATCGATCTTTTGGTGAATTGAGTTTATGAGGAACCAAGTTTGGTAGATGTGAATGACTTAGAAGATAATATTGGATGGGAAAATATTGAAATGTCATTTAGTACATTGAATTTGAATGATGATGATGAAGAGGCTCCTCTCAATGATGAGGATTTTGTACCAAATGATAACTGAGGTCAGTGCAGTTATAGCGAGTATTCTCCCATAGACGATTGAATGAAGTTTCAGGTTGTTGTTTTTCCTCTTCTTTTAAATTTACTTATATTTGATTTATATGTTAAATTCTATATATGTTGTTAGGGATCCATCGATTCATGCATCACATGCACAACAAGGTAGCAATAGATTCCATACCCTATGACATCCCCAAAATTCCAGAATCTTATATACATGCATACATAGATTATAAGAATATGAAATTTCAACACTTGTACCTTTAATAATGCTCCTCCTTTCCTTAATCTTCTCCTTGTTTGGGTTATAACAAACACCAAACATCTTCTTTGATCGCTTAAGAACACGGAAGGATGAAGAAGAAGCAGAGTGTAATGGTAGTTAGAGCACCAAACTAGATGAGTTCAAGTAGATACTCAAATGGAGAGATAGTTCAAGACTATGTTGCATGCAATTAGATTCATGCAACAAATGCATAAATTACATAAACAAGACTCAAGACCACTTCTCTCTAACTCCAGAGCACCTCTAGACCCCTTATCCTCTCACTTAAGTGTGTATAACTTGTTAGTCCTCATATACATAAGTGAAGAACTCACTTATGTATTATCTGTTGAGCCTTCGATCACGATTGTGGCCTATGAGCCATGATCGTGGCCTACTTCATTGATAGCCATACATACTTTGTTTTTCATCCAATCTTTTATGCGTGTGACCCTTACGTTCTTGGTTATTTTAGGCACTTGAATTAACTCTTAATACGAGCAAATCATGAATGGTTTCATGCCACTTGAATTAACTCTTAATTCAAGCAAATCATGAAGGGTTTCATGATGCTAATTTACCAGAATATAAGTGGATTAACACACGAACTCTTCAATAGTTAATGATCTGACTTACGAACCTTTCCATAGTCAATTATCGTGCAATTCGTTCTTTCACCATTCTATACCCCACTTAGTTTGGAGTATGGGCTATATGTCAACTCCCACTAGATTGACTACATCACATCTAGTCCAAGTGATGTTAGTTCATGTCCTGGGATCTCATTACTCTATATTTCATTGAAGACTCTCTTTATGATACATAACTGTTCTGGCCAGAGACTCCTGAGTAATGACCACGACAAGAGGTCGTGGATATCATCTCCTTCTATCAGGAGTGGTAATTTCTTTATTGACTACCCAATTATTTTCGAATACCAATAGTTGTACCCAATCACCGCCCTATGAGTGACCTGGTTTTGAGGTAATAAGGAATGACGTCAAAGCACTTGATCAGTATCTAAGATATCCTTAAATACCTCAAATTTAAGGATATTTGCACCATTGTTATGATGAGATTAATCATTAACATTTGATAGATCCTCCAAATGATAATCTTATAACGGGTCATCCGATGTACTTACTACTCTCAGTAAGCATCCACATATTAACTTGAAACATCTCATGCTTACAGTTTGTGAGATCCATTGCTTGCATATGATAGGAATCTCATTATCATGATCTCATCATGACTTCCTTCATGCTATGTTTTGCATTATAAACTTCATTAATTTGATTTAAGATCGTCATCAATTCATAAATAAATGAACGTCAAATAAATAAATAAAATTGCCTTTCGCTTTATTAATCAAAATAAAGTTTGTACAAAAGTGTTAAAGGTGATTACCTTTAGAGCACTACTCTAACATATGCAATGTAATTGTAAATGTTTTTGTTTTAAGTTTCAGATTTCACTTCTAGTTGTTTGTTTCCTCATCACGAATTCTTGTCGTAAATTGTAATAGTTTGAGAGTTAAGAATATTTATTGTTCTTTTTATTGAATGTTTTATTATATGATGAAATTGTAATATTTTAAATACTTTTTGTTATTTTTAATTTTATATTTGTATGATGATGATTATCATTTTTCATATTAATTGTGACTATTATTTATATGTGAAATATCTTAAAATTATTATTATTTCATATTAATTATGGTTATTATTTATTATTATGATTTTTGGAGACAAAGTTGATGTAAACTTATAAAGTATACAGTACGACTATGTAATATGACAATGAACTATTTTAAAATTTTTAAAAAATTCAAGGATTATTTTATAAAGGAGGTGTTTGACAAATAGTTTATCAACGATTTTATAGCTTATTGACAAAAAGTTAGCTTTTTAACCATCTTAAAAAGCTATCGATGTGTTTGGTGAATGACTTATTGGTTAGCTTATTTAACCCCAATAAGTTAATTTCTAAAAGCTCCATAAGAGGAGTTTTTGGAATTAGTTGTTTGTCTAATGACCGTATTGCCCTCCACTTTTCTCTCTACTTTTGCTCTATGTGTTTTCAAAGTTGGCTTTTTTATCATACAATTACGTCATAAAGTTTGGAAAAATATAATAAAGGGGTTAATTAAACTTTTTAATCTTTATTTAATTTTATAATATTATTTTACATTTAAAAATACCATAATATTAAGTTTTTAAACATAAAGAGTCACATCAAATTAATATTTTTAGTATATAACTACTATATATCGTATTTGTATCATACTACAATTATAGATATTTTTAATTTATTAAATAATAAAATTAAAAAGTATTATATGAAAAATACTAATATGATGTAGCTCGTTGCATCATTCATATTAATAGAAAATTTAACGTTGGGTTGTTGTTGTTATTGTTGTTATTATTATTATTATTATTATTGTTGTTGTTGTTGTTGTTGTTGTTGTTGTTGTTGTTGTTGTTATTTTATTAAAGTTTTAAACTTAATTTTTGTAAAATTAAATATCTAAATATAAATTCTTATAGGAATATTCAACGAAATATTAAAAAAAATATAATATTCATGCCCTTATATATATTTTTTGAAATCATGCTCTCATAAATTGTTTTACACATCAATAGTTAATACTAAATAACTAATTTTACCAAACATCTTTAATAAACAGCTGATGTTATTCGCTAGTCAAATCAACTGATAGAATCAGCTATCAGCTAACCACTGATAGAATTAGCTAACAGTTAACGCAACCCACTGTTTGCCAAATAGGGAAAATTTTTAAAAATTGCCTTAAACGATACCCAGTACTGGTGCAGTACTATACCAAAACCTAATTCGGTACTAAGGTCGGGACGATATTCACAACATTGCCTATTCCTGCTATTACCTATTTCTCACCAATATTAGAATTATATTAACTTCATTAAAAAGTGAATAAAAAAGTCGTTGATAGGCTAAATAAATATAATTATTTTATAGTACTATCTCATCCTTCTTCTGCACAACAGATGCCTCAAGTCTTTATATCTCATATTTTCAAACTTCACAACATGCTAGAGAACGTCATCAGGAAAAGTAATCCATTGTTCACAAAAATTATTTCATAGTATATTAAGAACTTATGCGTCTTGTTAAGGTAGTACAACACTACGTTTCAATCCACAATTCAAGCCAGACTATTGAGTTCCACTTACTCTCCATGCACCGTACTTCAAGGATTTTTGAACTTTTGCATGTTGATTAAGCAATGTTAGACTTTCGAGCTGACTCTATAGTTGGTTCAATCTCATATAGAACGAGCATAGCTGTCATCTAATAAGGGTCCACTTGAAAGAGAATTTTTATGTGGTGATTAGCTATATGTTGAACTCCTACATGTGGCATAATGTTAGCTAGAAAGAATCATAAAATATGTGCTTTGTCTTATAGTACATTTAAAATAGTGGATATAATGAGGGCTTGGTAATTTGTGAGTCGAGGAACTCTCTGTTTCAGCTAAAATATACATTTTTTTTTTGGATAAATCAGAAAGTTTATAAATGAATAGGAATTATTACGTCTAGAGATTGTCCAATCTACAATCTCCTATCCAAATCAGAAACTTGACTTACAAGAAACCAAAAGGAACCAAACGAAGTTACCCTAAAATCAAGATAACTACAATAACAGTTAAAACCATGACACCAATCTCCATTGACATAACTGTAACACTATCTTTCTAATAACACAAATGCATACAACAAACCCATTTATCTTGTGCTCCATTCCAGCCTCCCTACTCCTCCTTACCTTAATGTCGCGCTAAGTGATGAAGTAGGTACCTTCCATTTGATCTAGCCTTCTATCATTTCAAGCAATAATCTGAACCTGAGGATATCATCTTGTAGCTTTTGCCTCCATGCTTCCATAACTCATTCTTCATATCTTTGTGGAAATTGAGCCTATCTCTTCATCTTATGTTACTCCTTTTGTAGCTGTCAAGGAAATAATAGACTGCCCTCTTTTTACCCCTACTTTGGTCTAAAATCAACCGGCAAACAATTCATTAGAATATAAACCATATATACCTGTTACCTTCATATGATGAAGAGATAGACTCAATTTCCACAAAGATATGAAGAATGAGTTATGGAAGCATGTAAATAATAGACTGCCCTCTTTTTACCGGTACCTTAGTCTAGAATCAACTGCAAACAATTCATTAGAATATAAACCATACACACATTTTACCTTCTCTCGATGTTTGATCTGAGGTGTTCCATAACTTGAAAGATCACTCGCATGTTAAGGCTCCCTACATCCAAGGCTTCATCTTTGAAGGTTTTAAGGTTTCGTTCAGTCCACAGGTTATACACAACAACAAAAAGGGTAATGATGAAGGTATTTATATCATAGTTCCGGAAGGTTGGGGACTGGTTAACCCAAAGTAAAATGGATTGTAAATTTGGCAATTGAGGTAGGTGAATTTGGAAGTAGTTTAAAGTATTGAACCATGTGGTTTTGGAGAAAGGGCAATCAAAAAATAAATGTTCAATCGTCTCTGAGGCCGAAACACATAATGAGAGCATCAATTTAGGGTATGAAGGTAAATTAGGTTGTACCTAGTCTGCAATTTATTCAGGAAGGTTAACCATAGGATGAATAAACACCTAGGACTATTCCTCTTATGCCATACAACTTTATAGCAAGGAATTGTCTGAATTGTAGGTCTCATGAGTGTGTATGCTGAAGCATTGGTATACTTCTTAGAAGGGCTAGCTAGCCATTCTAAATTATCCTCTCATGAAGAATCTAGATTGTACTGGAGAGGTTCAAGGTTACTAATAGTTCGCACATTTATATGTTGGCAGCACCATTCATTATCCCTGATTACTTTGAAAACTCTTGCATACATAGGGAGTTCTGACCCATTGATCAATGTAGGAGTAGAGTGATCCATCAAGATACCTCTCGGATGCCAAGGATCTTGCTATAAGAAAGTAGAGTTACCATTTCCTATTCTAAATCTAAATTGGCTCCCAATTTGTTCTCTAACAGACAATAACTTCCTCCAACTCCATGAACTACAATTGCTAGGTGAGATATTCCAAAAAAAATTCCTTTTCAAAATAATAGTGTGAACCCACTTTACTCGCAAGGCTTCCTTATCATCAAACAAAAACCAAATTCTTTTCCCTATCAAAACATTATTCCAAGTAGACAGATGTTTAATACCTAAACCACCCTCTTTTTAGATCTACATATGTCATTCCATTTTACCTTAGCATGAGCTTTTTCCTCTACCTTCCCTGACCACAGAAAGTTCCTCAGTTTCTTTTCTATTTCCTTAATAATGGAAGTTGGGAGAATGAATATGATATACCAATAAATCTGAAAGGTGGACAAGAACGAGATTACTAATTGCAATCTACCAGCATAAGAGAGATTTTTATGGGTCCATTTGTTGACTCTGCAATCAATTTTTTCAATAAGGGAAGACAATCCCTCCTAGACAACCAACCTGTGATAAGAGGGACTCCTAGGTATCGAATGGGAAGGTGACCTTTTTTTAGACCTAACATACTTTCTATTTGATGGGACATATGATCCATATCAGGAGAGACAAAGAAATGACTCTTGTTCACATTCATTACCATGCCGGATAAATTGGAAACGGCTCCTAAACAATCTAGTAAGGCTTGGGCTGAGGCCAAATGACCATGACAAAACATTAAGAGGTCATCAACAAACAATAAATGGGTAAGTTTAAGGGTTTTACATCTCCAGTGGTATTTAAAGGTATTACTACCTACTATGCATGCATTCAGGCTCCTAGAGAATACCTCTATACACATTATAAAGAGAAAAGGAGATAAAGGATCACCTTGTCTCATTCTTGACTTACCTGGAAAGAATTTTGTTGGGGATCCATTAATCAATATAGCATACATAAGAGAGATAATACACTCTCTTATCCAATGAATGAACTTGAGAGGACAACCTACAACTACTAGCACATTCCAGAGGAAATCCCAATGGATGGAATCATATGCTTTTTGTAAATCCACCTTAAAAGCACATCTCTTATGATTATTGGCATGGTGGTAATTCTTGAAAATCTCTTGCGCCAACAAGATATTATCCCTTATTCTTCAGTTCTTAATGAATGCACTTTGGTTCGGGCTAATAATGTAAGAGAGAACTTCTCTAAACCTATTAGCCTTGACTTTTTCTATCACCTTATAAATGAAGTTACAACAAGATATAGGTGTATAATCCTCAACTGTGGATAGGTTGTCTTTTTTAAGAACCAGGGTGATGAAAGTAGAGTTGATTTCTTTGAAAAGTCTCTCATAATGAAAAAAGTATTTGATAGCCCAAATAATATCCTCCCTTATAATATGCCAAGTATGTTTGAAGAACACCCCATTAAACCCATCTGGACTCGGAGCCTTGTTAGGGTTAAAGGAATTGAGAACATCCCTAATCTCTTGAGTAATGACTTTAGCAATGAGTTTATTTGTGAGAGTTTCAGCAATCCTATTAGGGAATAAATTTTCCACAAAATCTTTTGAAGCAAGAATGTCCTTTCTATTCCCGAATTGGTTTTGAATCTCATCTACATTAACAATTCTAAGGCCATTTTCCCTTATTATTGAGTCGATGGTGTTTCTATTCCTATTCGACAGAATGGAATTATGGAAGAATTTGGTATTTCTATTTCCCTCCCTAAGCCATTTGATACGAAAAGATTGTTTGTAGAATGATTCCTAATCTTCGAAGGCTCTTAATAAGTTACGAATGGCTTCAGTTTCCTTTTCAACCAAAAGTGGGCTATTGGGAGCATATCTCTTTTGATCTTGTATAATGTTTAAAGAACTTTAACAATGCTTAACTCTAGTATGCACATCTCCTACTTAACTAGAGTTAAGGATTTTGAGTGCTTTCCTTACCAGTTTTAGCTTGAAAACATCACAAAACACTAGGGTTCCTTGGACCTGAATATTCCAATTCTCTTCTACTATCTGGAAAAAGTTAGGCTGTGAAACTTGGAAGTTTGCAAACCTAAAAGGGGATGGTCTTTTCGACATGTCTATTAAGGACCTAATCAAAATGGGGGAATGATCTAAAATGTTAGGAGTATGGATGATCCCATACGATCTAGGAAACCTAGTACTCCAGGCAACATTTACCAGGGCTCTATCTAACTTCTTAGCAATAAAGAGCTCACCACATTGTTTGTTAGTCCAAGTGAAACTAGGAACACTAGAATTGAGATCATACATAGTACAATCCTCAACACACTACCTAAAATCATTCATGCCAGTAATAATCAAGGGACTTATAGGCTCAGCCTCATAAGAAAACAACACCGCGTTAAAGTTCCCCGTTATAATCCAAGGAAGGTTTCCTACTGAGTATTTAATATTAGACAGTGCTAACCAGAGATTCTTCCTATGATTGTAGTTGTTTGACCTATAAACACAAGTTACAAAAAAGGCCGAAGAGCTGTTGGCAGGGGTGACCTCTAAGTGAATGAGTTGATCACTGGTGATTTTAGGAGCACACTGAAACCTATCCGGATTCCAAGCTAACACTGTCCTAGCATTAGAACCTTGCTCTAGGTTACTATAAAAGTGTCAACTAGGAAACAAAGAAGAGCATGCATTATGCAAAAAGTGGGGAGATTTAATTCGAGACTCAATCATGCAAAAAGTGGGGAGACTTAATTCGAGACTCAATCAAACAAACTAAAGACACAAATAATCTCTTAAGCACAGCCTTCACAGCTAAATACTTTTTAAAGTTATTAAGACCCTTAACATTCCAAAAAACTAAATCCATTCTACAAAAGGCATATCTAATCAATTACTTTTGTTTCCTCCTAGTTTCCCTACTCTTTCGAACTGTAAATTCCCTCTCTGCCCCTTCCATAATCCCCAGATTATTATCAAGAACCAATTCAACCTTAGAAAGGGCAATGTTATTACCTGCTTGTCTTATTGCTTGGAGATCAGCCTCTTCAAGGCTTCCTTGTGTATCATCTATCCTTTGCTAGTCCATGCATTGTTCATTTAAACTTCTAGAAGAGCTACTTCCCTTGTCATTCTACATTGCCATGTCATTCAGTTGAATTTGTTGTGCGGTTCCTTTATCCTCACTTTGTTCAATTGGAATCCCAACATCTACACTCTCCTTATGACTTTGTGTTATCTTTTCAGATTCTATCATCTCCCCTTCTGCTGCTGGTTTAGATTTGTATGTATAGGTTCCTTCCCCTTCTGCTGCTGGTTTAGATTTGTATGTATAGGTTCCTTCCCCTTCTCCACTTCATGGTGCAATTCAGTTTCAAATAATCTCCCAGTAGGAGCCCATTCTTTTTTCTATAATTGGTTTTCAGGCCTCCATTCATATTCAACCTTGATATCCTTGAATGTTATCTTGCCCTCTTCATTATAAGTTCCTAATTGAAAGGATGAAGGCCAACTCTTTCCCAATTCCAACTCCACACACATTCGGGCATATACAATTCTTGACATCTTTGTTATCTGTGTGCCCATTAAGAGTGGATAACCTATTGAACTTGCTATTCTTCCCAGGCCCTCCATATTCCAATATTCCACCGAAATATTATGAAACTTAATCCAAACTGGAGCTGCTCTAACATCTTCCTGCTCCCCTCCACTCAAGCTCCATCTCCGTAGGAATAGGGGTTTTCCTTGGATATGCCAAGGCCCCTTCTCTAGAACTGAGTTCATTCCATCTTCTGAATCGAACTTAAATAGAAAGTTATTCGCACTAGTAATTAGAGTTTTAGTCAAACCAAAAGCTAACTAGGATTTGACCGATGCTCGTTGATGTTTCCCTAAGAAAAACCCAATCAACGCATGACGAAAATGTATTGCCCCTTTCTTCGCCAATTCTAGTGGTGGAATGACTATGATTTGATCACCCTTGATCTCCGGGAGGTAGTAGTAAGTCAATACCATTGCAATCGATGGGTCCTCCTCTACATCGGCAACCACTGACTTCCAGGATTTAGGTTTTGTGGGGAGGGGATTTTGGCCAGGATGTGGTTCCGAAGGGTTCTCAATGTTGTTTGGTGAAGGTACAATATTAGGGTCTAAGTTTTGGCCCTAAGAGTTAAGGATCTGAACAGAGGGCGATTTTGAAATGGAAGGTCTAGGGAAAGAACCAGAAATTGGGGCTAAGGGTAGTCATGGGGGGAAGAAGAAGAGGAAGAAGCCATGAAGGGTAGAGAGGATAACCGCTGATGATCTCAATAGTTATGGATCACTCTCTACTAATCGCTCATTTCATAGCATCAAATGTTTGTGATTCTGGTGTTACCTCTGTAATCTCACATGATTCTCAAAAGATGATTGTATTCAGGTGAGTTCATTAGTTTTTGATGAAAAACAAGAATTTCTTTTTGCGCCAAAATCAAATTAATCGCCATGATGACATAAACGCATTCTAAAAAGCTGGGGAGGGGACTCCTGTAGATCCACATTTTAAACAAAATTTACAATGTTATCAAGACACTGTTTCAAATGCTATTAAAGCAATCTTATTTTTTCATCTTTTTGGTACATAAAAAGAAAAAGAAACAATAGTATCTTTGATGAAATGCAACGTTCAACTGAATAGTCCAACCAACAATCTAAATTGGGAAAGGAAGTACTTTGTATTTCTAACATTAATGAAAAGTACAGGTGCTGATCTAAAGCTTGCTAGATGGAACCCCCACTGGTGCATTTCTGGATCTCTTTTCCACGGCTCGAGAAAGTTGTTTGACTGCATCCTTTGGCAAATGACGTGGTCGGCTTAGCCAGAGTCCTCCATCCACAGGTATTGTGGTTCCATTTACATACTTCCCTGCACAATTTTAAAGCACTGCTTAGGGCAACAAAAGATAAAACATGCATACGGTTTGGATAAAATAGTTCCTTTTGTTTATAATTTGATTTGTAAATCTTACTTTTGTGCTCATATTCAATGATTATGAAATAATAATGTTTCAAGTAATTAGTTATTAATAATTAATAATTAGATTTACGCGAAAATTATATTCTCTGACTTTTCTCATAGTATTTCCATGCAATCTTTTTGAATTACCATACATGCTAAATTATGAAGAAAGGAACAAGAGAAAGAAAAATATATTCAATCCAAGACCAGCAGCTACTGCTGAAGCTCTAGCAATGGCTGTCATATAAACATTTATCAGAGTATTACCGTCCCTAATATTTACAACATCTCTGGAATAAGAAGACAACTGACACAGACAAGATTCCAGAGACAACTGACACAGTGATCGACGATATCAGAACTTGTTTCTATTAATACAATTTCAGTCTAGATGGATCTATTAAAACAGCCGTTCAGGGTATTCGTCTGTCTTTGAGACCTATGCTGATTATAGCTCAAGCTCAAGCTTATAAAAAATTTTCAAGACAAGCCTTAAACTATCGAGTCAAGCATGAGCCTTGTATTTGACCTTCAGTTTGAGATTTAGTGCAAGCTAACACTCGCTAATGTAGTGCCGTTATTGATATAAATACCAATGCTTAACCCTTCATTCAAAATAGTTTACATAGGGTAGAGAGATGAAAATAGAAAATGACACATGATCCAAGTTACTAACCTGCATCAGAAGCTAGGTAGAGGGCAGCCATAGCAATGTCCCACTTCTCCCCTAACTTAAACAGAGGCATGTAGTTTCTAAATTTGATATTGGAGATCTCCTGAGGTGCAAGTTTACTCATGCCAGTAGTATCACCGATTGGACCTGGAGCAATGCCATTTACTCGAATATCATAATCAGTACCCCACTCCAGGGCCAAATTTCTACCAATGGCATCAACAGCTGCCTGTTTAAGAATGACATTTCAGTGGAAAATAAGTTCAATTGAGCCATAGATATAAAATTGAATTGAAAATCCATGTGACAAACCTTTGCTGCTGATACATGGATTTGATACCAAGCTGCTGTGTAGTGTAAAGTAGCACTAATGTTTATAATTGATCCACCGTTAGATAAGTTTCTTCCTGGCCCCCCTTTTTTGAGATACTCAAGTGCTTCATGGCACATTGTGAAGGTACCAACAGAATCAATGTCCAAAACTGTGGCAGTACAAAGAATAGCATTAGATCAAGCCCTCATGTGGCCAGAGATGAAAAGGTGCCTTTAAAAGGAAATAAAGCTAGAGGTGAACAACTAACCTTCAATTGTTAAGGTACTCTAGTGAACCTTGAACAACAAGAATGATGCAACTCCTAAATGGCTTGAATTTTGTACTTGGCATTTTTTTTCCCCCCTCTCATGTTGGTTTCCATTTAACATGAAAAGAATAAATACTTGAAGCCTAATTGAGAAGCCCTATAGGCAAACCTGGTAATAAATCTTAGACCAAAATCACAGCTCACTATTCTAGATCATTTACAGTTGTTTAAATATGTTATCCAGGCAGAAGAAGTAAACAAAATGTTAAGATTCCATGTAACTTGATTCTCTTCCATTCAAAAGCAATCATCCATAGAACACAAAGCGAAAATCAACAAATATAATCAAACAATTTCAGGCAATGAGGCAATCCTCAGGTCAAGGAAAATTAGTTCCAAAACCTGTTCGAAATCCATTAGGTGACAAATCCTCAGGTGATGCAAGGAAATTGCCAGCAGCAGCATTCACAAGAATGTCTATCCTGCCAAAATGTTTGAAGGTAGATTCAATGACTCTTTTCGCATCTTCTTGCTTGCGGACATCCCCTTGAAAGCCAACAGCCTGCAAACAGAGTGCAATTTCGAGATGACAATAATCCGAATGTTTGAAACATTGCATAAATTGGCATGAAAGCTAATGATCTGCAAGTGAAACTTAGGGCCGATGGACTAAGCCACATCAATTGCTTTCCTCAAACCTCCAAAACGAAAAGCTAGAATTTGCCGATAGATTAATCCGACTCTGCTCATCAAACCCGATTAAAAATAACAACAAAAATGAAATCAACCCAGATGCGCAAAAGCAGCTACAAGCAAAACATAAGTAAATGAACAAGGAAAGAGAGAAACATGAAGAGCAAAGCAAAACCCATTAAAGCGAATCATACGGGAATTCCAAGACTTTGGAGAGAGGAGACGGCAGAGTGAAGCACTTCTTGGCGTCTGCCCATGATTGAAACCGAGGCACCATGTTTTCCAAACTGAGCAGAAATCTCAAAACCAATACCAGACCCACCTCCTGTTACTAAAGCCACCTTTCCTTTCAATATATCTGCCTTGAATGGGGATTCCATCTTTCTTCCCTTGAACTAAATTAAAACCAACCCTGCGGTTTCTGGACTTCCTTTGCTCGAAGGATGTGGTCCTTTAAGATGACAAAAATAAGGTATATAAGACTATATTAATAATAAGCTGACATTTATACTCCTGAATACAACCATCTATTCTACTGTACATCCACAGTAACCATCAGGCCACATCAATAAGCACTTGTCCCTTATTATTACACTCTTACGCTGTGTTTGGTTAGCGTCTCTGGTAGCTGGAGACGAAACGGAACAGAACGGAACGGAACAGAAATTGGGGACAGAGAGCTGTTTGGTTTATGGTGGACAGAACAGAGAATCTTGTCTCCGTCTCCAG
>JANZLX010000007.1:6062495-6075570 GCA_025531955.1 Erythroxylum orinocense | reverse complement strand
ATTATATTTTCAAGACACTTTAACATGTAATTAATAAAGGTATATCAGATATTTCATTAACTTTCTTAATAAACGTGTATTCTTCTAAAACGATTTTTATTATGAATCGGAGGGAGTAGTTGGTAGTTGAGGAGTACCGATTGAGGTCTTTCAGTTTCAATAAACTTAATGCAAGTTGACGACTTTGACGTAATCAGTCTAGAGACCCGTAGAGGGTATACGAGTACCGGTTGAGGTCTTTCCAGTTTCAAGGTCTGAATTGCTACTCAATTATGGGATTCATGGTATCTTTTAACTCCAAAGTGAACTGCAGAAACTGCTCAAGCCGGTGTTTCTATTGCTATCTGTTTAACTCCAATGAGAACTGCAGAAACTGCTCAAGCCGGTGTTTCTATTGCCTCTCTCTCCAGTGTTAATGACAAGTTGATACAGTTATTGGGAATTGACCTGATCAGCCAGGTAACTTCGGAAGATTATTCGTATCATGCCATTTTTCCTGAAAATTAGACCGACAAATGGCATAGGAGTTCCTAGTGCTTGATCAGCACAACTTCATCTATCCTAGCAAAGTAACGCACAAGCATCCAAACTTTGATGAGAAGTAAAATTTTCTGTTCAGTAATTGGGGAGCAGATTGATACTGATCAAAACTTGCTCTTATCCAACTTCATCCAAGGAACAGAAAATATACCAGGTTAACACCGCAACAACAGCTACTATTTCTACCAGATTCTTTATCAATACCAACGGTTTTCTCGAATCTGCAATCCAAACCATGGCAGAAAATACATACAGGAATTATGATGAAAATTGGCATCCACAAGAAAACATGGGAAAGCCTCATAGAATTCCACATTGCAAATAAATACAGCCTAGTACAGTTAGTTAAGTAATAGCCAGGGAAAGATGCGCAGCACAACCCAACATGGAAAAGCCTGCAACTATTATAAATTTTGTTTAAAATCCAGGGACTACATAACGTTCTGGAAAGAAGAATTTCAATTATTTAGAGAGAGAATCTTCCATTTCAAAAACATAAATGGAAGCTAGCTTCTCCCTTTTACTAATATGACACCGTACATATCTGCTTTGTACAGTTAAGTGAATCAATCTGTGACATTGTGGAAAAACTGCAATTGGGAGTATTCAAACTATTACTTGGATGCCTTGTGACCGTGCGCTTTGTTTTGGCTAGCAGCTGCTGACATAACCCGCAAACGATTGGCAACATCTGTAAAAGAAGGCCTTGATGCAGGATTAGGAGCCCAACACTGTTCCATCAACCTTTTCCATTCAGGATCACAGAGACTTGGAATGGCTGGCCTCAAAGTATTATTCACAATTCCTCCTGGACCTCATTAACAAATGTTACAAACGTAAACGAGGTGCTAAAAATCCATAAAGTGCATCAGATGATGAATAAAATATAAAAACATTAAAACCAACTTGGGTGTTTCTGTTTTCAGTAATATATCTAAAAATGACTTTTCAATTAAATTGATAGTATGCTTTCCCTGTGAACTTCATTTATATGTATATTGAAAGCTACACACTTCCAGTGTTGGAATCAAGTCCAACATTCAGATCAGTAGTTTCATTTTCCTTTCTGCAATTGAAAGCTGTGCAACCCAAATTTAATAGTTTCAAGTTTGCAAACACTGCCGGATCTCCAAACAATGGTTACTGATCTTCTTTTAGGTAACACTATTGATATGAAAGCCACAGATATGAATCTGTACTATTCAATGCTTTTTCCAGTTTCAGGTTAATCTGAACACAACTTTCCATAGATAAAACAAGTCCTTCATTCCTCAACTATCCTGTCTATATCTTACTATTAGAAATTATGTGACTTCCCCTTTAAAATTAATCAATTTATTGAGCACAACAAATACAGCACAAACAACCAATGCATGAACGCAAACCATGTATGAGTGCAAACACAGTAAGTAATTTCTAATCCAGGATCAAAATGCTTTCAGCGAATCACACAATTTTCTACAATTTCAAGGATGATAGTTTTTAAATATACAATCATCGAGACAAAAGGAAATAAAAAAAAATCTGATCATGGTACAACTTGACACAAAACAACATTGCAATGGATAACTGAAACAAGTTCCATCCCTTAGTTCAATTGGAGGAATAAATTAAGAATCAACATTGATACGATAGTTTTCAATCAGGCCCTCATTCCCAAGACTGAAATATTGCAAAATTGGTTCCCCATGAGATTAAAAATTTTCTTTACGGTTAATGCAATTGTGACTTTTAAGGTATGATCCAGAATTTTAACAGCTGTTTATTTTCAATTCTAGGTGGCTCTTATTTCTTCCATTGTTGAAATTATTAAATCCCTCTTACTGAACCGTGCATCAGTTCAGAAGGAGTTGATCGATTTGTGCAATTAACTATAATGCTCTAAATCATAGGAGCTTATGAAAATTGATTTTGTAGTAACAAGTGCAATAAAGGCAAGAATGTAGAAGCAGCAGAGAAAGAGGATACAGCCACTACACAAAAGGAAGTTAGATTTCCTAAAGTCAGGAACAAATAGAATTTAGACTTGTCCTTATTGGCTATTATCTGTAACTAACATAGTTTGATGTCCATTTAATCTCATCCTACTGAGTACATTAAACCCTAGGCATCCTTGCAGGTTGGAAACTAGATTTTTGGCATTTATGTTGACAACCATACTAGTGTTGCCAATCGCCAAAGCACAAAAAATTATCAAGCTACAACATTTAGTCGCTACAACATGCCATTCCTTTAGGCCCAATTTCTATAGTCTTGCTATGTTCATTTGTATTGTTATTATAATTGGTAATCAATCAGACAAAACCTACTGATACAAGCAGAAACCATAACTTACAAAAAATACAAGCAGAACCATAAAAGAGCAGAGAAAAACAGAGTATTAAATTAGCACCTATGATTGCACCGTAGTGCATGTTGGCATATGGTTCCTCGCCAGTCAGAATTTCCCACAAAACAATCCCAAAGGAGAAGACATCAACCTGAGAATTAGCAGAAATTTTTTTAATGTACAAATTCCTGGTCCAAAGATTATATAAAAGAAGATAATGTTTGTTGAGACAAGTGTACGACTTATTCATAGAAAAATGGTGATTAAGGACTAAACTAATTCACCTATTTCTCTAATTAGCAATAATCGATCTTATAGGTATAAACCGCACATCTTTGTTATTATACATGAATGATACAAAGTGAATATGTCAGTCTCTCTGATTCTCAAGTTTTCTATCTAGTTACAAACTTGGGAACAATAATCACGAACTCAACTATGATTTCCCTAATTTTTCTTGTATCATTCGCAGAAACATAAGACCAGAAAAAGCAAATAAACAAGATGAGGAATAAACTTACTTTGTCAGACACCTTACTGCTATTACCATTTAGCAGTTCAGGTGCCATCCATGGTAGAGTTCCTCGTACACCTCCAGAGACCAAGGTATTGCGCTTGATTTTGGACAAGCCAAAATCACCAACCTAAAGTCATCAATTACTGAGTTAACAAACACCAAACTTTTAAGGATTAGATTTTTCACATTCCTCATGAGCATACCTTGCAGATTGGACGCAACGGATCTTTCAAGTTGACAAGCAGGTTGTCGCACTTCAAATCAAAATGAACAATGTTCTTTGAGTGGAGATATTCCATCCCAAAAGCTGCATCCATAGCTATCAATAGCCTCTTGCGACGATCTAAATACCTTCAGGTTCAAGTAAATATAGATGTAAAGAGGCACAAGGAGGAGACTGAACTGACCATTCATTAGCAAGCTATTTGAGGTCATCCAGATCTGAGAGTGCTTTAATTATTGTACTTTTCGATAATTATTATGTAAAGTTTTAATAGCCCCACAACCAGAAAAAGTTCTAGACCACCTAGAACATCAGTTTAATGTAGCTAAAAGATGGCAAATTAGATTATAGTACCGTTCAGTTGTAGGATTTACCTATCTTTCCGAAGTAAAACATGTCTAAGAGAACCATCAACCATGTACTCAGCCACAGTAGCCAATGTTCCCCCAGGACCATCTTGCACTACACCATAGAATGCTACAACATTTGGATGTTGAAGCTTTGAAAGGATTTCTGCTTCCCCCCAAAACTCTAATGCCTAAGACAAAAATAAATAAATATTATTTGATCAAAAATCCCAAAATAAAATGAAGAAACAAGTACCAAATTTGGTATTTATTTAGCTAAAATAACATGCATCACTGGGAAGGAAAACAAAAGGATAACACATCTCAGCAGCTAAGCAACAATTACCAATCTCTCTTGCTCTGATGATTGACCAGCGAAACAAATTTTCTTCAGCCTCTTGATGGCAACATCTGTTCCTCTCCATTTTCCATGATACACAGTCCCAAAAGTACCAGAACCTAGTTCTTTTAACTCTTCAAGATCATCATTTTTTATAATCTGCCATTAGGTTAAGAAACAATAACTGATCATCAATTTTATTGCGGATAAATTCCAACTGAATAATCTCAAGTTTACATTCAAAGAACCAGAAGGAGGTGAACATGTTTGAGAAAGAATATCTAGGCATAAAAAAGAGTTTCTGGATATGCATCAAAAAACTATCTCCATGCTAACACACACATACATACTTATACCCACATGCCTATTATATTTAAAATAAAAGCATAAATCACAGACTTAGGAAAATGTATTGGCCGCATGAAAAATAATGTTTTTGGAAAATTAAAAAGTAGAAGTATTAAAAACCTCCCTCCCCCATTGCACCTCCATGACAGATGAGATATTAATACCAGTTAGGGGTAAGGCTGCATATTTTTGGATCTCCCTAGACCCTACATTCAATGGGACTTTTACTGGATTGTTGTTTGTTTGTTTGAAGAATTGAAGTTCAATGAAATAGGTAATGTTCAAAAGTTCTCTGATATTGCAATAGAAATCCTAGAATGTGCTGGAGGGGACAATAGGAAAGAATTCCTGACAACTTAATAACATCAAAGGATGAGGCCTCAAAAAAGTTGCAAGATAGCATAGGCAGACAAGCTTTTATGGTGTCATACAACAAAAAATATATATCAAAACTTTTTCAATAACAAAACAACAATATCTATTATACATACTAAATGAAAAGGCCAAGTTGATTATAGAATCCTGACTGATAACCAGAACCCTCATCCCATCTATTTATTCTTGACAAGAAAATTGTAGTTTAGAAGACACAAAGGCGTAATTAATTGTTGCTAAAGCAGCATGAAGAAACCCAAATCAAAGAAAAACAAATCCACTGCTGTTTACAGTCAGCTAATAATCAGCTCTTGGCTCGCTTTCTTGATGAAAACCACTATCATTTTATGCAGAGAACGATATAAATGCAACAATAACAAAAGTCGCAGCAAGACACCTACACTACTTTGAAGAGGGCATTTGGTCAGGTTCCTCTGACTCGTGTTTATATTTGTATTGAGGAAGAAAGTTAGGTGGCTACCCAAATCAATTTTTTTTTTCCTTCTCTCAGTACTACTTTTATTTTGGCTTCAAATGATTAGTCAAATTGGTGCAACTTAAAAGTAAAAAGAGAGCATCAGTTTACTCATAATAGGTCTTTCTCACAAACACAAGTAACATTCAACTGTGGGATGACTATGAGAGGGGGAAAAAAAACCTTGTAGGAAGAATCAACGATAAGGGATTCCAATAGCAAACAGTGCAAGTACACAAAGAAACGATAGTTTTGAGAGTCAGTAGAAAATGTTAATATCCAACTTTTACCTGCAGAGAGGGATCAGGAGGAGGAAAGCCAACATATCTGTTTCCTGAATTCCCATCCTAAACCATCAAAGTTAAGTTGCTTCGGCTAGCTGATTAGGAATGAATTCTCAAATGAAATCACCAAACAACAACACATACCTCATACTGAGACTCCGGTGATCTCAGATTTTCTGTCATAGCTTCAAACTGCAGACTTTCACTCTCTTTAACTTGGGAATGATCAAGAACAGAATGCATTGTCGAGTCAGCTTCTCTTACTCCAGATAAATTATGCCCATTGTTTTCACCAACATTAAGTTGTGAATATCCAGGGTCCATTGAAACCCCATCTGTTGCTGAAGGAGAATAACCATAGGGCTCAGAATCTCCTCCTCCATCCTTTGTAAAATCTGGCTGTGCACCAATATGATCCTGATCAATAAGAGAAACATCATTTTGGACAGATTCCTCTTGTGCCAACTTCTGAAAATCTGACCAGGGCTTAGGTTTATGATTATCCATGTTTACACTCACACCAATTCCATCTCTATCCATTGGACCGATGACAGAGTTATCCTCGGTAAATATGCCTTTGGAGAACATCTCAGAAAGGAGATTGTGGGGAAATCTATCATCAATTTCTATAATGATGGATTCACGCTTTTTTGGCAACACTCCAGTGTGGGAAATTTCTTGATTTACTCCCTCAGTTGAGCTCTCTGTCAAAGATTTTGGCTGTGTGTGCCTCAAATCCTTATCACCAGTAATAGCCTTGCACACCATGCCCCCCAATATAGTATCTGGAAAATCAGATACATGATCCTTATGGTTCAGAACAGCAGCTACTGGTGTTAAAGCAGTGTGTCCTAATCCACCTTCTACGCTTTGCTCTGAAAGGAATATTTTGTGATTATCTGCAACTGCAGTATGATCTACTTCACCCTTACCCTTAAGAACCCTTCCTTGGTTTTCAGAATCTTTATTGCCAATATCATTTGGAATTTCCTGCTTGCGCCCATGCTTCCAAACATCTTCAGTATCAAAAAGCTTTTTATTCATAACAGAAACTGAAGTGGCAAACTCCTTGAACTGTTGAAGTTGGGAAAGTCCATCATTGATGGTTTGGTCTCTGGACAATTGTGTTGTGACTGAATTGGTGTCTTCAGAATTGGTAGGCAAGTTATTTTGGTGCAATCTTTCAACAGATTCCCCTTTTAGATTATGATCAGCAGTATCAGAATGAGAAATAAGAAACTCAGAACTCAGCAACTCTGATTGGTCTCTGGGTATTCTCTCAGAATAGTAAACTCTCTGGGTTGGTATATATGGTTTAAGGTCGTTTAAACCCATTGGATTGAAGGCAGGATCAAGACATCCTGCACCAAGCCTACTAGTCGAGTTGGAACATCGAACATCTTCATAAGATCTAGGAACTTGTGCAGGATTCAGAGTGTCTTCGGAAGAGGATGCTTTTTCATCTTCCTGAAACCTTACCCCACTGATTGAAGGGAAAAATGGTGGATCTCTTGTTGATACAGAACTAGTAACTGGCACTTCATCAGCTGGAACTGAATGAACCTCCTCTACTGGTTGAGCTTTTTCCATATCACTCTCCTGCTGAACAGAAGCATCAGATTTCGGGCTTGCCTCCTTTACAAACATCTGTGAATTCTGTACTTGAAAGCTACTATATGACTGACCTTTTAGTAGTCGTTGTTGATTTATAACTCCATGAACACCAACAGAATAAGGAAATTCACCACATGGAGGGTAGTTACGGGAGTTGTAATTAAAGTGAAAGGGTACATGCTTAAGTTCTCCATGATCCATCACTTGTCTGTGATAATCTTGTGGATAGGTTTCATAGCCAAGAGAGCCATCGTGGAGAATTGGTTGCGGAGACTGAAAAGTGCCATTAAAGAGAGCAAGGCTAGTCCCAGGAGTTACTGTTTCCACTCGACTAGCCTCCTTATCAATTTTTGACTTATTTAATTCATCCAAATTATTGCCAGAAGAACTTGCTAACCCATGCATGTTTGTGTTTCTTCTACAGCCCAAATCCATACCATTTACAGCAGCTACATACTGGATCTCAGGATCACCCTCCAAACTGCCCAAACCAAACTGAGCATCATCCAAGTCACTCACGGAGAAAAGAAACATGCAAAGTTTCTGCAATCCTTCTCTGTCTTCAACTTCATTCCATTCATCCATCATATTTACGAAATCCTCATCACATGAAACAGAAACCAAGGCATCAAGATCTTCTCCAGGAAGCTGATACTTTAGGACATGAGCTTCATTATAGATAGCCAAAATCTTCTGTTTCAACTCCTGAAAAGAAATATCTCTACTTATGCGTATAATATGTGTTTCACCTCCAACATATCTAAGTTTTCCATCACTAGGTCGGGGAAGGACTTTTCCGCCAAAACTGCAGAGCACTTTCATTGTTGTAGAGGATCTATCAAAATCTCCTGAGGATGTATAATGGTGCATAAGTTCTCGGCTTTCATAACTAGATAATGTTCGAGGCATTACCTGAAATGACCCATAGCTGCTTCTCTCTTCATGCAAAGATGAGTTAGCTCTCTCAAAATCTTTTGAACGCCTCTCAACTATGGTGAGCATTGAAATATCTGAGCCACTTTCAGACGCTGTACGACTAATGCCTAAAATGTCTTTTAGTTCCATATAACCAGTTGCATAATTGGGTTCATTGGCAACACCTGGTGTGAAAGGCTTTTTAGGAATGAAGCGGTCCCGCATAAACTCAAAAGCAAACTCTTCCCCTGTCTGGATGGAATAATTAAGTACAGGCTTTACTTCAGAACCATTCAGATCAGCAACTCTAATAGTAGCGCTTCTACTTCTTAAAGAATCTGCAGCATGTTTATGTGATGGTTGCTGAAATCCATCGTGTCCAGGATCCCTGGAAGTATTTACAAGTTGTTTGCGCATCTCAACCTGGTCCATAGATACATTGATTGGATTCCTCTCCATCTATCTGAAAATGGAAAATTACTTTATTACCATGAAGACCTTGTGGAATTAATAATAACATAAACCATTAAGTGAGCAATTGTACAAACTCTGGTAGAAGTTGAAAATTACCAGGCATGCTAAGCTGAAAGTAGATGCCTGCAGTAGGAAAAAACTTCTATGCTTTGTATTTCAATTCCCCCAAGAGATATCTCTGACAGCTCCAAACAAATATGGTAACTGTGCAACTGCAATTCAGCATTCATCAGGAATGTTGGAGTAAGAGTATGGAAAATCCAGAATTGAACCAATTTCCTCCGACATACACCAAGGCTAAGCAGCCAATATCAGAAAATTAACGTACACATATATTCTCCAAAATATGCTCTAGAATCTCTTCTAAACAATGATACTAAATTGGAAGCAGACTTGGAAGTTATGCACTCATGATACCCCGTAGAATCGTCAAAATTATATTCAAGAAAGCAAGTAGAACAAAAAAAATCATAAATTTCTCATCTTTTGGGGGAGGTAACTACACTGTTCAGCTTTTATTTTAGGTTAAAAAAAATCTAAAAACATTTAAATAATTGCGCTACAATAGCCCATATCGAAAAATATGTTGGTGAACAGGATCAACTTATAAAGGACTGCAATTAGAATGATGAGCTTCAAAATGGTCAAATGAACTCCCTCTACTATTAGAATTTGGAACTGAAGGTTGGTAGTTGAACTAGTTAACAAATTGTCTGACTTTCAAGCAGTTGAGTTTTAAATCAGAAAGAAAACAGCAAATGAAGGGCGAACACAACCCAATAACAAACTATGGACCATTGACACAAGATTATGGTTTTCAAATTAGTCTTATACTGAACCTGAAACATAAAGAAGAATCATAAAGAAGGGTAAGAAAAGAAATAATCAGATATAAATGTCTAAGATTGAAGCTCACATTGTTTTACATGGAAATCAGTTGCACCCAGAAATTAAAAACAATTAATCTCAATGCAAGCAGCATAGCAAACAGAAGAGATCTAAAAGCATACATGCCCGCCAAATTCCTACGTGTTTACATATTACACAACTGAAGATGCAGCAGTTACTGAAAACCATTAGAACGAG
Organism: Erythroxylum orinocense; assembly: GCA_025531955.1. NCBI lineage: Eukaryota > Viridiplantae > Streptophyta > Magnoliopsida > Malpighiales > Erythroxylaceae > Erythroxylum > Erythroxylum orinocense. The sequence continues at coordinate 6,065,703 of JANZLX010000007.1, read as the reverse complement.
ACAACCAACCTGGGGGGACACATGCATTTGTTGGAGTCAGATGTTTGAGACCATTCAGAAAAGGAGTTGACTAATAAACAAGCTCAAAAAGAAGAGCTCAGAACTCGAGCAATTGCTTAAAACCAAGTAACAAAAATCCAAAAAAAAAAAATGTTAACCACCGATGGATTTCCCAAACACGAAAAACAAACTGGACGTTGACCACCTCGACCAAACTGGGAATGTGGGAAAATGGTTGAAAAGAAAAAAGAAAACGCATAATACCTGAATGAACATGGGGATTAGGAAATCTCATCTATCTAAAGAACAGCGCTTGGCATTTAGCATAGACTGGATTATTAAGCAAACAGCCATGTGAACTTTCCGCCATTGCCTTGTGTTCACTCACCGATACCAAAATAGCAAGCTTCATTTATCATCTCCTCCATTCTCCCCTTTTTCACTCACTCCCTCTAAAAGCATACGCTCACGTAATTAAAATAACGAGTTATGTAAAGTTACGATGCTATCCTTTTAATGCCTCCCGACTTAAGCAGTCCCTTTGACTTTCTAGCTTCTAAAACAAGAGGCTAGGATACTGTATATAAACGTCCACGCTAGGACGAGGAGCATGTGGACGACGATGCTTTTATTGTATGCTCAAACTTAACAGCAGAATAAAAGCATGAAAAGCAAGTTTTATATTAAACGTGTGGATGAGATTTAATGAAAAGTTTACGAGAGCAAAGAACTCATTCTCGTGAACTCAACCCGACCTTGCTATCAAGGCCGGCCCTGGGCTCCCTATAAGAAGGGGGGCCTCAGCCCCCTTCAACCCCTCTCAATTAAATGCTTTAATTTTTTTTAAATTAAATGCTTTAACATTATTATAACATTAAAGCATTTGATGATTTTTAATGTTAACATAAAGTTAAATTTTTTTTAGTGCAGGTAATTTATGGTTCTTATGCTTATAAATATTCTTGAAATATTTAAGTATATTTTTACCTTATAATTTTTTTATTTTCATCAATATATGTATTTAAGGTACTCTAACTCAAAAATTAGCAAAAAAAATTTTACGATTCTGTCTTCTGACTTCTGAGTATAATTTAAAGGTAAAGTTTATAATTTTTTAATATATTTTTACTCTTTGTTGGACAATATTGATCTTGATAATATTATTAATGATTTTGCATCTAGAAATGTACGGAGAAATTGTTTTTCATAAATCACGATCCTCTATGTATTTGTTAGTGTTATGATCATTTAATATTTAGTTGGTTACGTAAATTTATAAATTGAGTTATTTATGTTTCATATAAATATGTAAATTTAAATATATTGTCAATTTATTGAGACCCTTTTTTTTTATTTCGCCCCGGGCCTATAAAACTATAGGAACGGCCCTGTTTACAATTCCTACAGGCATTTGTATTACATTGATGGATTTAAAGTGATTTGGTGAGGTTGAAGGTGTGCTTTCAATGAAAGGGACACGAAAAATTTTAGTGCGATATACCGTATCATCACAGCATGCTAGCTCCTAACAGTCATATCTATCGTTCAAAAGTTATTGGCCTCATCCTACCAAATAGTAAACGAATCACTTTTAGACCAGATCAACTTTGTAAAACGAGGAGACTTGGTCCTTCCTAGCTCCCTTCACAATTTAACTGTTACAAAGTTTGAATTGAACCTTTCAGCTACGCTTTATTATTCATGCTATATAGAGAGAGATGACTAAGGCTATATCGCAAAGCCAGCAAATCATCAGGCTACCACAACAGCTCAATTCGGAATCAAAAGGTTTTCAATACATACTTGCAAGAAATTTTAGTACCCTCTCGATAACAACGCTTCAGTTATAATTGATTCATTCCAAGGCTTTCAGCTATCTAGGGTTTTTCCCACATCGAACTAAATATGCCACTCAGGAATCACCATTCACAGCTTCTACGTTTTGCTCATCCTTCAACAGCCGTGCAAAGCATGAATTGGGGTCCCATCTCACCCCATGCCATAAACCTAAGCTCCATGCCACCAACTCCACCCATGAGGCAGGCATATAACTATAACGTATGGAGCCCTAAACCTGGCACACCTTTAGGTTACCGAGCTCAAAACCAGATATACGAATATGGGGTAGTACAATCGCCTCAGAGCTCTCGACCCAATAGCCCATATGGTGTAAACTACCCATACTACATAGGGCATGTCTCAACCCAGCGAGTTGATCAGTGGAACGTTCCTGCCTTGCCAGCACCTCTGGCCACCGTGAATGACGAGCTGAATTGGGAAATGATGGACATGCCAACTGCTACCATGGAAAGGTTCCCAAGCGTTGGTTTTAATAACCCCAACACAAGGACCCGTGGTCTCCATAAACCAGTAGAGGAAAAGTGGTCAGGCAAGCTTGAGCGGTTCAAGATAAGGAAAATAATTGTAGGAGGGGCTACAAAGGAAGAGAGGCTACACAAGTGATCATGTAATTACTGGTTATGATCAATATGTCTAATAATAAACTTAGCTACTATTGGAAATTGGTTTGTGATATAAGTAGTTAAAGTCAAAATTGGAAATAAAGGTTGCTTCCTTTTTAAGAGTTGTGACTTGTCGTGAACAAACGTGAGTGTTCTAAAGGGTTGCTTTCTTTTCAAGAGTTGTGACTTGTCGTGAAGAGACGTAACTGTTCTAAAAGATTGCTCCTTTTCTAAGAGTTGTGACTTGTCATGAACAGATATGACTGTAGAATCAAGGGATGTTGAGTTCTTTGAGGATTTATTTCTTAAAGACTCAATGGTAAATAAGGATCCATCAAATGGACCTACCCTTTGTCCAAGTGCAGAACTTTCAAGTACTTTAAAAAGACCAAGTGTAGATGTTAATGGGCATTTTATATTGATTTTAGATACATAATTGCTAAGGGGCTGTTTGTTTCTGTTTTTTTCTTTCGTTTTTTTTTGTCGTTTTTGTAAAAAGAAAAACAGGTAAGTAAAACGCGTTTGGTTTACTCTGTTGTGATTTTTTGTTTTTAAAAATAAAAAAACCACAAACAGTTTTACAAAAACAAAAAAACATCGTTTCTTTAAATTTTGACAACATGTTTTCTTCAACAGAAAAACAACATATCCCTATTATCTATCTAGAATAATAATAATAATAATAAAAGTACAAAATTTATAATAATAATTAATAATAATAATAATAATAAGATAATTAATTTGGT
>JANZLX010000007.1:6008905-6023715 GCA_025531955.1 Erythroxylum orinocense | reverse complement strand
CAAACTTTCACAATTCTTCATATTTCCACACCTTTTCTCTTTATTTCTTGCTTTTTTTAACTTCCATTTCAATCAACAAATTCACTTTACTCTCAAAACACAAACAAATCTACTTAAATATCAAAGTCTTTAAATCTTTTCTCATCAATTTTTCTTAAGGCACAAAACATCTATAACACGATTCATATGCAAAAACACTTATTGAAATTCATTTAATATTTCTAAATTTCCACTTAAAGATCGAGGTCCAACAATCCGCATGTGCATGGGTCGTTTGCGTAGTACCTAAGGTGTCGATTACACGAGGAGGGATAATCTAATTCTAAAATCTAAGGCTAGAATAATTCACAAAATTCAGAATGTAACAGAATTAAAATGAGAATTCAAATTAATCGAGCAAATCAATTTAAGAATTAATAACGAAAATATTAACAATTTAGCAGTTGCAACACACACTCAAGAATCAACCTAAGGAATTACCAATTGAGATAAAGGGAATTTTACCTATCTTTAACTCTAACCTAATTGATTTTGAATTATTAGATTAATGGTTCTAAAAGATCCCAGGGTTGATTAGTCTCTCTTGAGTTATAACCATTAACCCTAATTTACAAACCCTAATCAGATTATGGAAGTTGCAATTTTTCAATTAACAAACTATTCAAAACCCTAATTAGATCTGAAGTTCTATAATAAACTATCAGAAACCTATGTGGGATCTCTCTTCGTACAATTTACCTATTTGAGTTAATTCTTAATCTATTAAATCACCTAACTCTCGTTAGCCTAATTTAATTATTTTCACCCAATTCACCTTCTCAGTTTATTATCAAATTATGCATGTCCAGAATTAAATCACAATAAATCCAAATAACACATAAGGAATCAGATTTCATCAAATCAAAGATAAAACCTCAAAGATGAGTTTAGAACATCATCAACATCTAAAAATCCTATCATCAATTGATATTCCAATTCTATACAGTAATAAAACTAAAAATAGCAGGAAATATGAAATTTAATAGATGATGGGAGCAGCGACGTCAGGAAACTCCTGATCCAAGAGATTCGTTGAGTCGGCATCTTCTCATCTTCTCTCTTCTTTCTTCTCTTTCTCTATCTCTCGATAATTCTCTCTAGGTTTTCTCTAAAAGTGGCTTATGCAAAAGCTCTTCTTTTTGTTCTTGCTGTTCTCATTATGTTCTTTTGTGTTTAAGATTGAACTAGGATTCCCTCGAAACGTGAAGTTTGAAAGTGGTTACGCATCTAGCCGATGTAGGCCATGTTCGTGTCCTATGTTAGGCCTCTTTATCATGATCGTGGCCCCCTAATTTGCTCCGAAACTCTTTTATTCTTCGATATTGACCATCAAACACTAGCAAAGACATACCTCAAAAACATAATATTTAAGCTGAAAAGGTGGTACTAACCCATAAAACACTTTAAACGTAAATAATTAACAAACTAAAACAATTCTAACCTAAACACATACTAAATGATTAAATTAAAGGCTAAACACATATCATACTATGTCCTAAAACATAATGCAATTCACACTTATCACTCCCATTGGTGGAGTTGGTATTAGATTCCTAAATGTCCTATAATACTAAAAAGCCAATCATCTATCCATTAATCATGCACCTTCAACCGTACCACATACTCCATTAGCTCACGTTGTCCCTCTCAAATGGTATGATGAGCCCCTATAGTCTACCCCATATACCTCTTTAATTAGGCGATTTTTAAATTTTGATATGGAGGTTTAAGCAATCTCCTAGGAATGCATGCACTTTCGAGGAGTCATCCTAACACTTAGACTTAACCAAAGGCTACTATAATGGATCCTAACTCTATCGAATCCCTTTGTACTCCACTCATAACTAAAGGCTCTTAAGCTCCCACTAGGACGTATACAGGCCCTTACTGACCCAACCTCCTTTATACTATCCCCATCTCTTTTAGTGTCTCAAAAGTGCTTGGTACCTTTTGCCTCACTTATGTCATACTAGGTAGTTGCTTTAGTAATCCCATACCCTGACTCAATCTGGCTCCTAAATAGGCTGATTGTTGAAGTACCAAGCCAAGGCATACCTGAGGTGGATACATAGCTTCTTTACCATGTTGTAGAGATAAAACATGTTTGCCTTCCCCACCACTCTATTACTGTCTCCTCTCCCACAGATCATATGGCTAATCAATAAGTGCATATATCTTACTATTATAGATATCAACTACATCACCTTAGACCTCATCAAATCATATAATTACTAATGGATGATGTTGGACCCTGAATTTTTTTATATTATTGATTTAATTATTTTTAGAATTAAGCCCATTAATTTGGTGAGTATAAGTTGAAATTAGAATTTAGAGGGGAAATGTTAGAATTAAATTAGAGTATGGTGTGGTGTTTGAGAAGATTAAAGGAGTTAGTAGATGGATTAAATGAAAGAAGGGGCAAAATGGGAAGGATAAGGTAAATGAAGGGTAAAATGGGGAAATAGCATTTAAAATGGTCTTGAATTGGAAGAAGAAGAGAGAAGAGTCGTAAAAGAGAAGAAGGACCAAAGAGAGAAGAAGAGAAAACGTAAAAAGGAGGAGAGAAGAAGGAAAATAAGGGGAAGCTTGGAATGAAGAAGAAAGAAGAAGAAATAGAGGAGAAAATTAACTTGTTAGAGGTAAGTTTCATCTTTCTTCTTGCTAGGTTAAAAAAGGGATTGAATAGATACTAGGGTTTGTGTTGGGAATGAAGTAAGAAAGAAGAGAAAGATGAAACCATTTTGATTTTGGATTTCTAAGCTAGGTTTTTGGTTTTTCTAGCCTAGACGGATTATGGGTAGGTTAGGTTTGAGTTCAATTTTAGCATCTTGATTTGTGAAGTTTTATGAAATTACATGTGAATGTGGATTGAATGAGAAAATTGGTTTGTTATAGGAAACCAAGCAAACCCTGTCCAAGAGCAAGAGAAAAGGCAAGCTTGACTTGGATTTTTGCAAGCTAATTAAGTGAGTAATATATTTATAGTGGTTGTGTAATATGGGAAAATTGTCTTACTTGTATATTATGTGTTAAATTGCTAAATTATGAATTTTTGTGATGTGGAAAATGATTTATGTTGTGTTTTATATGGTGCCTTAAAAGAGGTATGACATTTTGATATGATTGAATTGTGCTTATGACCATGTTATGCCTTGGAATGTGTCATGACAATTTGGATAAATGAAAAAAGAAAAAGTAAAAGAAACATGGGAATATGAATTTGTGATTGATTGAATTAACCATAAACTTGCTTGTGATTGGGTAAGAGAGGAACCTATTTTGTTAGTCACATGTACGTTGACCTATAGCCTTCTCTCAGCTACCCGCTTGAGGCTACGATATCTGGAGAAATTAAACTTGTTTTCTTCATGGTGTAAACTTCGGTATCTCCGTTTTGTTCCACGGAACTCTTAAGCCATTTGTTGTGCATTTCATCATTGATTTGTTGAGTATGATGCATAATTGAGTGTTATCCTTTGATGGATAATCACATGATATGTTCTAGGTGATGACATCTTGTTAATTATGAGTTGTGAATTTGAATTGTTAGACATACTTGTACATATGCTTGAATGTGTGGCTCATTATCGATGACTGTAAAGATATTAGTCACTGAACAGTGTAGCTTACCTCACTATTCCCTTACCAAGTGTAGAACGAGAAGGTTAGCAATCCTTGCAAGGCATCGAAAACTCCAAGATAGTTAGAGACTTTTGTAACTAAGTTAGTGATTAGATTTTTGGATAGCTTTATAAGCATATCAAACATTAACCATCCATTTATATTTGCATTAAGTTATTAATGTGTGTTGATATGTAAGTAAAGCTAGGCTCAAACTCTTTTTGGATTCATTAATGAAATATGATTGTGTTTGGAGCTTATGACCTTCCAAGTCTCTACATTGCACTTTCCAATTTTATATATTGGAGCTTTTGTAGGCACAATTTATTTTCTAGGTCTTCATAAAAGTTGTAGCTTATTTTCTTAGCTTTCCAATGGTATATATTATGCAATTTTTAGATATTGGAGTTGAAAGTTATGATCATTTGAAGTTAGTGATGTCGCATAGGATATGTATATAGGTGGGACAGCTTCTATCGTGATCACACCTCGATTTCCTTGCGAGCGCACCACCATCCTTGCGATCACACCTGCCTTCCTTGCGAGCGCACCACCATCCTTGCGATCGCACCTACCTTTCTTGCGAGTGCACCACCATCCTTGCGATCGCGATTTTGTTCCTTGCGAGCGCGTTCGAAGGGTTTTCCAACTTTGAACATGTTTGACTCTTTTGACCATAACTTTGTCGTCTGACCTCTAAATGACCTGATTCTTGAACCAATATATTTATAACACATTTCTCTATCATCCAATCAAATTGATAACCTTTTTTATTGATTTTAAAAAGATTTATTGAATCAAAGTAAAGGTATTAGTTGAAAGAGTATGAATTGGGGATTTTACTGAACATACTTCGGTTCTTTAACCATATCTTGAGCTATAGGGTTACGAATGAGATGAGTCTTGTTGCAAAATAAACTAGAGACATGGAGCTAATATTTTTTTTGAAGAAGTCAATTTGAAATTTTGGTGTTTGACTGGTGTGGGCTTGCCACTGTTGTGGGAAGCGTGTTTAGATGTCACGTAGGATAACACGCTCACATCTTATGATTCTAGATAGTTGGGCTCCGAAAACGGGGTTCAACAGATGATGTTCTGCCCTTTCGTATATCTCTCTGAGAAGTGCACCAATAATGTAGAATACTTTTTGATGGTGATGTACTCCTTTGAGTACTCCCTAATGCATAATGAAAATCTGGTATAGCTTATAGTGTGATTTTCTCTAATCACCCGAAATTATATAGTGTTGTCCACATCATAATTATAATGTCACTTCTCTTTCATAAAGGTGGCAAGGAATTCCAAGTTCAAATCTTCATAAGCAGGCTCCCATATCAAGAAGAAGCAATCCTGTCCACCAACACTAATCAAATATCAAACTGCTTGAGTAAGTATAATATGGTCTAACACCTCTAATTGATGCTTTGGCTCTTGTTATAAGGCTTGGACCCTAGCCTCTCAAACTGCATGATGTGTGTCAATGATGTAAAGTGCAATATGAGTAGTAGGCATAGGATATGTAGGTGTTAGCTATCGTGGTGGTTGTTATAAATTATCCTCGCCTCTCTGCCTCTTCCTTAGCACCTTCTTTTCTTAACCTTATTCTATTGTGCTTGCTATCTTCATCATTATTCCCTAAAATCTAAAAAAAGAAGAATATATATATGAAACCATGATAAATAAACATTAAAGGAAGATCCCACGACCAATTAGCTACAAATTAATAAAAAAAGAATAAATAAATATAATAAAACTCAAATTAATTTATAACTATCATAAATATAAATTCATTATCACCAAAACATTCAAATTAATCATACCCATATACTAATGAATTAAAAAATGAAATTAATTCACTAGATACCTTATCAAGATTGCCTATGTAATTAAACAGAGCAAAAGTCCAATGACAATGTAAAACATACAAAATATGAGTCATTGAATAATTGAATTCATAGTAAATCATTTAAAAGCCTTAGGGGTGTTCAATCTCACAAGAATAAAAACCATCATAGTACAAAATACCTAGAAAATTTAAATTTAATCATGCAAAATAGCTCGATCATATCAAATAAACCTCATAAACCCTTCCATTCTCTTAAGTAATCTCAAACAACTAAAAAAACTCAAAACATTGAAAATAGTGGAATCTCATGCATATTCCCCAAAAAATCTACAAACCAATGAAATAAAGGAGTAAACATACTTTAAATCAATGAAATATTAAGAAAGATATATGGGGATAATGTTTCTACACAATGGGTGAGTGAAAGAGCATTGCCTAAATAAGAGAAATGAGAGAGAGAGAGAGAGAGAGAGAGAGAGAGAGAGAGAGAGAGCCAAAAATGTAGATCTGGGCAATTAGGAGGTGATTGAAGTTATTTCATTCAACGTGGAGGACAAAAATACATGTATCTATCCTAGGTTAAACATATTAGAGTTAAATTTATATTAGACACGAGCGTGTTAGGCTAAAATATATGTATGTAGAGTTTTTACTTAGGTGTGTATCTCATACATATTATAATAGAGTGCATCATACTCCATAACGTGAAATATATATAGGCCGTGTTAAAACAAAAACAAGATGATAATTAACACGAGTGTGTTGATATTAAAATTTGAAAACATGAAAGCTATATAACTTATAACATAGGCATATTAGAAGATGTGTAGTGCTTTGTAACTTTTTGAAAAAAAACATAAAAAGGAAGCAAATTTCAAAATGATAATCTAGACAAGCATATTAGTGGTCGAATTTCTTACTATTTCTCAAACACCTACCTTGTTCTAGAAACATGGATGTTGAACCCTGTTTTCGAAGCCCAACAATCGGTTCGGAATCGAAAAACATACATAAGCTGGTTTCCAATCTCTTTAACCCTCATCGAAAATCCCTCATTCTCATAACATCTCAAGCCACGAAGGCAATTCACAGTAATCACAATTTAATTCTTCCAAATAGTAGCTCATAGTCTCTAGTTTATGTAGAACCAAGAACAACCTCAATCGGAGCTCTATAGCTAAAGGTATTCTTAAAAATACAAAGTATATTCATAGCCCGATCAAGCTCTCCAAACCGACCACTCACTACCATTCCATCAAATTTTTTGAATTTAAATCTAAAAGCTATAAATTTTTATGGAGATATAGAAAAACATGTTAGGAATCTAACGCCTCAAGAATCACCTCAATCGGTGGTCGGACGAAGGAGTTATGGCCCAACGAACCTAACATGTTCGTATCCTAATTCCTATTGAACATACTTTGGCGTAAACACCATAACTCTCATTATAGATGTTGGATTGACTTCGTTTTTAAACGGTTAGAACGTAGACATCTAGGGCTAATACTTTCATGAAGACCAAAAATTGAAATTTTGTCGTTTTCTGGGTCAAAACACAAGGATCGTGTGAAATCACACGGTCAGGCCGTGTAACCTTCGGGTGAAATAGTGTCCCTGCGCCCAGAAAAACACGGCCTGTGTGAATTCACACGGGCAGGCCGTGTAACCTTCGGGTAACATAAAATTTTCACCCTCTAAGACCATTCCAAAGGGTCCTAAACCCATCCTAACATCCCATTTCCTCATGTCCTTCTCCAATATCACAAAAACCACTTCAAATCCATTAAAACAACTACAAACATCATTGAATCTCAACTCCAAAGGATTCATCACACACATTCTTCCCAATTTCAACATGTTCTTCCAACACTAGCAACAATTTGATATCTCAACCAAGGATAAGCACATACATCATACTCAAACTCAAAAGAAACATAATCATGCAATATGAACTTCTCAATTCTCATTTTCATTTGAAAACAAAAGCAATGTTTGAACAAGCTTTACTTACATATCAACACATACATCAACTTAATACAAATTACAAAAGTTGCTCATGTTTGATATGCCTATAAAGCTAGCCAAATGTTACTAACTTAATACAAAATGCAAAAGAATCCTAGCTCTCTTGGAGTTTCCCAAAAGCCTTGCAAGGGTCGTTACTCTTCTCGGTCCACACCTAAGGAGGAAAATTTATGGGTTGAGCTACACAGCTCAGTGGCTAACTTATTCATAGCCATTGGCAATGAGCCACATATTCAAATATATACAAATATCCATATAAACCAATAATGAAGCTTAGCATTCACAATTTCCATACATATCTCATAATTCAATACATCATCCCATTAAACACAATTGATGTCAATTATCATTCAAGACGTCAATTATCATTCAAGATGTCAATTATCATTCAAACATAACACACAATTTACATCATATCCTTAACACATCAAAATACAAATGCACACGCAATTTGGCTTGAGGGTTCCGTGAACAAAATAGAGAAACCAAAGTTTACTCCGTTAACAAAACGAGACCACTTTTCGGATCTCGCGAGCCACAAGTGGGCAGCCGGGAGAAGGCTTAACGTCGACGTGCACGTGACTAACAAAACGGTTCCTCTCTCGCCCAAACACAATCAAATCTCAGACTTAATTCAATCATTCACATCTCACATTCTCATGCTAAATTTAATCATTCTCAAATTCATGTTCTTATGATTAATTCAATCATTCCATTTACTCAAAATGCCATTATAAAAGGCATAGTATAATCATGCTCACAATTCAATCTTTAACGCAATGTCATACACCTTTCAATGTATAACATAACAAATGCATCATAGCAATTCACAATTAATCCATTCAAGCATATACATACACATATATGCACACACAAGGCATTTTGCCTAATACACAATAACTATAAATAAATTACCTACCTTATACTTTTAAAAAAATCCAACTTTGATGGTGCCCTTCCTCTTGCTCTTGGTTAGGTTGTCCTTGATTTCCTAACACAACCAAAAATTCTCATTCAATTTCTAATCCAAATGGAAATCCCCAAATTTCCATAATCATAACCAAATGAACTTAAACTTAATAAATCGCAGATCTAACCTACTCATAGTTCATCTAGGTTAGAAAACTCAACACCTAGCTTAGAAACCCAAAAACCCTATGGATCTCATCATTTTCTTCTTCCTCCAAGCATTACCAACATAACCCCTTTCTCTTCTTAACTAAAGCATGAAGAAGATGAAGAACTTACCTTATAAAGCTTGATTCTTCTTCTTTCCCATGAAAATTTCCTCTTTCCTCTAGTTTTTCGATTTTTCTTCTCTTTCCTTCTCTCTTTCACGTTTTCTTCTTCCCCTCTTTGGCTTCCACGACACTCTCCCCTCTCCTATTCCAATTCATTTACTTAATCCCTTATTTTTCTCCTTGACTTCCCATTTTTCCCTTCACTAACATAGCCTTTCCCATTTTGCCCTTCACTAACATAGCCTTTCCCATTTTGCCCTTATTTTGTCTTTTTGTGTCTCTACACAACCAACCCGTTAACTCCACATTAATTCTAACTAACTACCCATCTTTCCAACTAATTTCAATGTTTATTCGAGTGTACTTAATTTAATAACCCAATAAAAATAATTAAACAAACAAACAAGCATACATAAATCATTAAACAAATAATAAGTAAAAATTCAAAACAAATCGGGATCCAACATACCCCGTTCAGCGGGTTATGATACAATTCTAGTAGTTGTTGACAAGTTCAGCAAGTATTCCATTTCTTAGCTCTATCTCACCCCTTTACTGCCAAGACTGTGGCTACTATTTTTTGCAGAGAAATTGTACGATTACATGGGATACCACATTCCATTCTTTCTAACAGAGATGTCATATTTCTCAGCACTTTTTGGCAAGAACTCTTCCGAATGAGTCAAACCAAGCTTTGCATGGGAACTGCCTATCATCCGCAATCTGACGGACAAACTGAAGTTGTCAATCGTTGCCTTGAAACTTATCTCCGATGTTTCACACGAGAGCAACCCAAAACATGGTCAAAGTTCCTACTATGGACTGAGTATTCCTTTAATACAAGTTATCATTCATCCTCGCAAACGACGCCATTTCAAATCGTACATGGTCAGGAACCCCCTGCCTTGCATCCTTTTGTGCCAGGAGAGACAAAGATAGCTGAACTGGAGGAACAATTGCTTGAGCGTGATCAAATGTCGCAGGTTTTACATTCAAACCTTCTTCGCGCCCAACCCCTGCTTTTAGAATTTGACAATATATTTAAAGAACCACAGACTTTACCACCCTTTCGCACTCACTCACACAAAATACCACTACTTTCTAATGCTACACCACCAAATTTATGCCTTTACCGTTACCCGTACCATCAAAAAACTGAAATAGAAAACCAAGTGTCTACTTTACTGGCTTCGGGATTCATACGACCAAGCCAAAGTCCCTTCGTGAGTCCTGTATTACTGGTAATGAAGAAAGATGGATCTTGGAAGTTCTATGTCGACTACCACAACCTTAATAAAATTACCATTCCAAATAAGTACCTCATTCCTATTATAGATGAACTCTTAGACGAGTTATATGGAGATACCATTTTTTCCAAAATAGATCTACGTTAGGGTACCATCAAATCAGAGTGAATCCAGATGACATACACAAAACATCCTTTCGCATATATTCAGGGCATTATGAATTTGTGGTCACGTCGTTCGGTCTCAGTAATGCACCCTCTACTTTTCAAGCTACCATGAACGACTTCTTTAGACCGCACCTTCGTAAATTTATACAGGTTTTTTTACGATATTCTGGTTTTTAGTAAATGTATGCAACAGCATCAAGAACATCTTCGAACTACATTTCAACTCTTGGCCACCAACTTTTTTTTTCCAATCCAAAGAAATGTTCGTTTGGGGTGCCACAAATTGGATTTTTAAGGTATGTCATTTCTAAACAAGGGGTAGCTGTAGACCCAGAAAAAATTTCTGCGGTTATGGAGTGGCCTATCCCACAAAATGTGAAAGAACTAAGGGGATTTCTTATGCTAACTGATTACTACCGACGTTTTGTTCAAAATTATGGAATTATTGCACGTCCACTAACAAATCTTACCAAAAAGGATGGTTTTGTTTGGAATACAGTTGCGGAACAAGCCTTCAACCATCTAAAAAAGACGTTAACCACGATCCCGATTTTACACTTACCAAATTTCTCTTTACCATTTACAGTTGAGTGTGATGCATCTGCATCAGAAGTTGGCACAATACTGCTACAACAAGAGCATCCATTACTTATTTCAGTAAAGAGCTTGCATTCTCCAACCGCATCAAGTCTACCTACGACCGGGAGCTACTGGCCTTGGTCCTTGCTTTACAAAAATAGAAACATTATTTAATAGGACGGCCATTCTTTGTCAAAACAGATCATCGTAGCCTGAAGTTTCTTCTCAGTCAAAGGATAACCACCAATGAGCAGCACGGTTGATGATGAAACTCCTCCCTTTTGATTTTACCATTTGTTACAAAACAGGTAGCGACAACAAAGGGGCAAATGCATTGTCACGAAGCCCACAACATGCAGATTTTATGGTGATGGTACTACCTGTTACAATGGATTTCAATTTTTTGCAAGAAGCATTGAAAACCGACCCCTACACTAATCAAATCATGGAGTAGATCTTCCAACAACCCGATGTGCATCCTAATTTTCGTATTGCTTACCACCACTTATTTTATAAGTCAAGGTTAGTAATTCCCGATACTCCACCACTAAAAGACAAAATCCTTGCTGAAGGCTACAACACCCCTATTCGGGGACATGGTGGTTACTTAAAAACTATAAAAAGGGTGACTACCAATTTCTTTTAGCCCCATTTGAAGCAAGATGTCAAAAAATATGTCCAAATTTGTCTGATTTGCCAACAAAACAAGTACCAGACACTTGCTCCAGCAGGTCTTTTGCAACCTTTAACTCTCCCTTACCGAGTATGGGAAGACATATCTCTCGACTTCATTGTGGGCTTACCCCGTTCAACGGGTTATGATACAATTCTGGTGGTTGTTGACAGGTTCAGCAAGTATTCCCATTTCTTAGCTCTATCTCACCCCTTTACTGCCAAGACTGTGGCTACTATTTTTTGCAGAGAGATTGTACGATTATATGGGATACCACGTTCCATTCTTTCCGACCAAGATGTCATATTTCTCAACACTTTTTGGCAGGAACTCTTCCGAATGAGTCAAACAAAGCTTCGCATGGGAACTGCCTATCATCCACAATCTGACGGACAAACTGAAGTTCTCAATCGTTGCATTGAAACTTATCTCCGATGTTTCACACAAGAGCAACCCAAAACATGGTCAAAGTTCTTACCATGGGCTAAGTATTCCTTTAATACAGGTTATCATTCATCCTCACAAACGACACCATTTCAAATTGTGTATGGTCGAGAACCCCCTACCTTGCATTCTTTTGTACCAGGAGAGACAAAGATAGCTGAACTGGAGGAACAATTGCTTGAGCGTGATCAGATGTTACAGGTTTTACATTCAAACCTTCTTCGCGCCCAATCCCGAATGAAAGCTCAAGCCTATTCCAAGCGTCGTGATATAAGCCTGGATGTTTGTAGTTCTGTGTTCCTCCGTGTCCAACCTTATAGGTAAAAATCACTTGCCCGACAACCCCACGAAAAACTCTCTCCCAAGTATTTTGATCCTTGCACAATTGTTCGCAAAGTAAGATCGGTTGCTTATGAATTAAAACTACCTGCAACATCTAAAGTACAGCTCATTTTCATGTTTCACTTCTTCGACCAGCAAAAGGCAACACAATACCTTCTGAACCACCCCATTTACCCATTACTTCTGATTGGGAATTTAATGTGGGTACGAGAAGCGGGGGTACTACGATTAGAATTGTTGGTGCAATGGGTACAGCGTCCATTGAAGGAAGCTAGCTGGGAAGACTATGACTTGCTCGCAGCCCAATTTCCAACATTTCACCTTGAGTACAAGGCTAGTTTTCAAGGGGGTGGCACTGATAAGATACCACCTTTGCAAACCTACTTCAGAAGACCACGTAAGATTGATCCTCCTAGTCACCCACTCACAGAGGCAATTTACCAACAACTTGAATCAGGCAAACTTGACGGGGTCCACGATCTTCCAGTAGAATCCCACTAGAAGAAGAACCACTTCGCATGATCTTTTGTTTTCCTAGTTTTTATCCTTGGTTATTCATGTATATTATTCCATATTCAATAATTGTTTTCTTAAGTATTTTAATCTATAAATATCTATTAGGTTGACAACTTTAGGCAGTCTTATTTTTAATTTTAAGTTGTATTCGAAGAGTTGTCCACTCCAAAAAGACTATTTTATTGAGAATATAATGTCTTAGCATTCTAGCATTATAAACTCAGTATTACTTAAATTCTTTTATCGTTTCTACCCCATTTCATATCAAAGAGTGAGTGCGATTAAGAGGCACGCGAGAGAGACAGATGAGTGGTTTTAGGATTAGATTTTAAAAAATTACAAAATGGCCCTTG
Organism: Erythroxylum orinocense; assembly: GCA_025531955.1. Taxonomy (NCBI): domain Eukaryota; kingdom Viridiplantae; phylum Streptophyta; class Magnoliopsida; order Malpighiales; family Erythroxylaceae; genus Erythroxylum; species Erythroxylum orinocense. The sequence goes on along the minus strand of JANZLX010000007.1, from coordinate 6,010,619 downwards.
TACTTTCTCCATTTAACAATACCGGCCAAAATTTTCCAGTATTGTCGATACCAACCGAAAATAACCGACATTTTTAGCCGGTACTCACAACATACATACTGAGTACTATTTTCCAACCAGTACTGTTTAGTACGGTACGATATTCACATCCTTGGTTGAACCTAACCTGACATGGTGGACAGTATTAACTGCAAGGAACAGGTACGGATATTTAATTGGACTATTGGATTTCAAATCACGGTGCAGTATACAATTGAGAAACAATATTCTACACTATTAACAGTGTGGACCTAATTGGGTGCAATGATTACAAACATTTTTTAACCTAAAGTATACACTATACGATCTTAACAAGTTACAAATGACTAGGCCTCCGCTTACCAGTGTCCGTTCTCAACTTCTTTACAGGTTTTGCCCATCCATCACCACTGCCGCCACCTTGAGGTTGGTTTCCCCAGCCCTGTTGATGGATGTTCTGTAGAGTCAGCCTCCCTTCCTTAGGGGTTGAACTTGAAGCTAGACTCATGATGTTCCGGCCAACACTAGGGGCTGAAACTGGGCAACTTGATCCATTCCTAGACTTCACGACAGACTTGTCCCGGTCCTTTCTCTTCTTCTTGCAGATGACCAACTCCCCAGGATGGACTGGAGAATCATCCTGCTGATGCTGTTCCTTGGCCTTGCCACTTCCACTCGCAAGCCTCATTTCTTTCTGTGATAAATGGCCTCGGGTCCTTGAATCTTCGCCTGGAGGAATAGATCCTCGGAGCATTGGTTTATGAATGGTGCTAGTCTCGTGGTCTAGGTCATTCATTGGTTTGTGTCTCTTTTGGCCTAAAGGTACCTGTCTTGGTGTTGAAGCGGGAGCAGAAGTAGAAGCTGGGCCGGAAAAAGAGAGTGCATTTCTGACTTCACGGAAATCTGAATCCGGAAATGTTGATCTCAAGATATCAAAGAAAAGATCATGTACTTTCCTAGCTTCAGATCTAACCTGCACCATGTAATGATAATGACTTGAAGGCTGGAATAGGCACCAAAGTTCTATGTTCAAATATTGGCAAATGCAGGAAGCAGATAAATCATTTAGGAGTACCAAGTCAAATGAGAATCATACCTCATGGGAGAACCCATAAAACTGCATGGCACCCTTTAACATGAATTGCACGTCAAACACAAGTTCCATCACCTCACTATATTCCGATCTGTCAACACGCTGTTCAATCTTCCTCAAGTCCAAAAGATTATTTCCAGCACCACTCGTCTGCCCAAAATTCTCTATCCTCTTCCACAAATCCGTTAGGAGGGGAATTATTGGTTGACCTTCCTTGTCTATTCTCCTTTGGAGCCTGCTAACCACAGTTTTACACTGCAGAAACAAGAATTTTCAGAGTCAAGTAGACAACGAATAAGCTAATGCTGAGACCACAGTAGACAAAAGCGCTCTCAAAGGTTTAAGTTTAGTAACTAATTGAATGGACTACATTAAAATGCATTTAATAGCCTCACAGAGTAAGAATCCAAATTATTTCAACAGATACATGAATGTTAAGATTTCGGAGCCCCAGAAATTTGGTGAGAATACTGTTCAAAAGAGCAATTCTACATTTATTACAATTTGGTTCACTCTACTAATAAAGTGTTAGAGACCAACAGCTCTAACAGGGATTCAGCACAACACAAATCTACTCAGACAACAAATGCATATACACACACC